>CAKAOH010001591.1:0-15568 GCA_916701665.1 Sebastiscus tertius
GGTTCGTTGCACCCTGAGCAAAGTGACTGATTCATGACAGATTGATGTGAGGTGTCACAATCCTATCAGAGTTTCTATTGGCCGAAAGCTAACGAGGGTGGGAGTGATGGACACAAGGACTTTTTAATGTTACAGAACAATTTTATTATTTGTAGCAAATTATTTTGCGGACCCCCAGATAGAGTGCCACAGTTTGCAGTTTGTCCACAAACAAATTCTGCAGCTCCTCAAGACCAACAGAAGTTTCCCGTGCCTTGTTTCCTGGCTGCTAAGTGGAGTTACGCACGAAGGCGACGTTGGACAAAAGCTTGCACGCAATGCATCCTGGTACTTGTAGGAACTGCCAACACTGGGCATCCATATAAAGGTGCCGAATTTTCCCTTTAAAGTTGAGGCAAATTTGAGGTTGATCAGTCCAGGCAAACCATTAGTCATCATCACTCCCCACTGGTCAGCACCCCGATTCTGGACACCCCATGACAGAAGGCTTCAGGGCCCATTGATAGTGTCTGCCAATCCCGTTGAGGAAGACGACAAACAATGTAGGAGGTTTTCCATTTTTATGATCACACAGCAATATTTAACATATTGCCAAACAGCTTTTTATTGAATGAGCATCAAACACTGCCTGTAAAGATTCCTCCTCTTAATTGGAGACTAAACAGCAGGTTGTGTGCGACAGGAAGGAATCATAGGCATGAATGAGGAGCTCTGAAGAGACGCGGTAGTGTCTGTTTGTTGTGTCCTGCCTGAGCTGACACAATGCTTCAGCTTCTTTGATTTATACCAAGCAAACAACATTAAACGCATCACTTCCTGTGTGCCTGGGGAGCTTTTCCAGGGGAGACCCACCGGTGATAAAGCTTTCATGCACTGGAAATATGTTAAATTTGCTGCTGTTATATAATCTGCTCATCAACAGTCAAACACTGGATGTATAATTCAGTGAGTCCCACGATTAATTCCTCTATCTGAAAGAGTAGAAGAAGAAAAAGAAGGCAGGTGAATGAGTTAACTGTTACCATTCCGCACTCTTTCTTAGATGGGTGGGGGTGGAGGACAGGGGATGTTCAGGGGTAGATAAAAAGACAACAGTAGATGTCACATAGAAGTGGATCAATCGATTTGAATAAATTGTGAAAGTGTATAAAAGTGTATAAGTATATGATGGCCATTTCCATGCTCACTTATGTCTCAAAAATTGTTGCAGCAATTTTTGGTTTGACACCATTTGTTACACAGATTTGGCGCTAAATTGAACCATTTTTTACCACTCGAGAATTGATAAAAATGATCAATAATCCCTCCAAAATACCACATTAAGACACCAAGACCTTGAGGAACACCACAGAAAAAGCCATGCTGTGGTTTGGTATCAACAACTTTTGACATTTGGAGATTTCTGCAAGGATTGCTTTTTTCGGAGATTGGATGGCGAGCAGAGGTCACAACAGGTCATTTTATACAGCGAGGTCACTTTTCAAAAAATGGTCTCACTATATGAAATGGCTACTATGGGGACTAACATCATCTCACATGAATACAGTTGGGCTCATTGGATCCACAAGAGTCTCAGCTTTACAGTGATACTCAATTTATGTAATTCCAAAACTGTTTATGGACCCCAGTATGCAGAATTATTCAAATACACCATTTTGGTATAGGCGAAAATAACACATTTATACTGCATTCAAAAAACTGCATGTGATTATCATAAAGTGGACATGTCTGTAGCCAGCCCTGGCTAATATGGAATGTTTCAAAGTGACTACCAAAGAGACATTCACTAACAAAGACCACGCCAATAATGGTATGGGTTTGGAATAGTTTATTACGTAATGAAGATAGAGGGGAGCAATGATGATGTAAGAAGATTGGGTTAGGAAGTAGGATGAGGGATGAAGAGATGAGGGTCGAGGGATGAGGGGATGAAGGGTTGCAGGTGGGGAGGATGAGGGGATGAGGGGTCATCGAAGGATAGAGATGGAGAGCGATGACGGACCGGTGTCTGCTGGAGGTGGAGGGAACCGGGGGGAGTTCGAGACTCTGAGTGAGGGGGTCGTCTCTTCGTGAGCTCCGCTATCCACATCATCTATTTCCGATGTCGTTTGAATCATTGCGGATGTATGAGCAGTATGCTGGAGAGGACCGGCAGCTGAGAGATTTAATGATGTGATTGCGGATTCCCTGACTAGAAGTGGAGGAGGCGGCCTCAATGCGGAAGGAATGCCCCAATCCGGACCTGGATAAGATTTAGATGGCGACGGTCTTTATGGGCCGTTCGTGCCCCCAAGGAATGGTTGCTATGATGACTGGGTGCATTCTGCAGATGGTGTAGGTAGGAGTGAGAGATAACAACTCGAGCGGGACCACTTGCCACCATAGTAGCCGCCAAAGCCGATGGAAGGGGCTGTATCTGTGGCTTTTTTTCTGGCTTGGTTGTCGTAAAAGAAGGACATGCCGTCAAGGGGCGGTGAATGGATCAGGTGTGCTTAAATACTTGAGCTGAGGAAATGGGATGTGTTTGAGGCGTGGTCTTTGTTCCCGAACTTAGTTATAAAACTTCATTCATGAACGTCACTGGTGTTATTCCATACAATGACGTGCTGTGCTCTGCGTCACTCGCTTATAATATGTGATCTCAATGGAATATATATGTGAGTGAAGGTCAGTGAACAGCAGCAGAGTGGAGGATGTGCTGGAGGACAGAGGTTGTTGCTGCAGTTGCAGTCTGACTGATGAAACAGGTAAGTCATCAGGACATAATATTCATATGCTGATAGAGAAAGGGCTCAGTTCATAAATTGCCTTCGGACCATACGTTACCTGCAAGCTATAGCTGACACAGTGAACAGAGATGTACACGCTTTAAAAAAGGGAAAGGGACGAAACTCTAAATCGGTTAGATTTTTGATTTCTCGGGTCAGCAAGCTGTGCCTCCAAACCTTTGGTGATAAATGACCATCCACTCACCTAAAATGGGAATCTCTCAAAGAAATGCCGTAATTGACTAATTTTTCACAAAGCGACTGAACAGAGAGAAGTTTCTTCCTGACAGGACGGCAGATCAAACAGGACCTCAGCCAAGGACGTCTGCCTCGATAGACACTTATTGTAATAATCTGCCCTGCTCCTGGGTTGGGTTTTTCCTTTGTTTCATGTCTTTCATTCATGTTTTATTGTTACTTGTGGGTTTTCCCGCCAGTTTTGAGTGTCTGCACCGCCCTGATTGGTTTCACCTGTCCCTTATTAGCCATGCCGTCACCAGACCTTCTGCACACCTGTTCTCAGAGTCAGAATTAGCTTTATTGGCCAGGGGCCCGTTCTATAAAGTGAGATAAGAAAAGTGAGGCTTAAAGTCCAAAAACCTGACTTGAATGAACCAAACAAATCAGTCTGGCCTATAGCAGTTCCATCTGCCCCGCCCTGATCAGTTTCACCTGTCCCTCATTAGCCCTGCACTCACCTCACCTCCTGCTCACCTGTTCTCACTTCCCCAGTTAGTCAGTCACTATTTATACCACCTCAGTTCCTTTTGTCGGTTAATTTTTTTTTCATTCATGGAGTTTGGTTTGCCTGTTACTTGTTTTTTCTCACCTGCCCAACCCAGACTCTCCGCTGCCCAGCTACCCAGAGTCTGTTCCTGTGTCGTGGGTCCCGGCCGACGTCTTGTTTGTTCCCGAATCAGTTTCTGTGTCGGGGGTCCTCGTGTCCAGTCCGCAGTCCGACTGACACCTGCTCCTCGTGCCCTTTCGTTGGTCCGGCCGACACCTTTACCTGCTGGGCCGCAGCACTCCCAAGTTCCTGTCCAGCCACTGCCAGCTGGGGAGGGCAGATGGCCTGAGGAGCTGGCCCTCAGCAACAAGGAGGGTCGTCCATTGGAATGGAAAGGTTGGAAGGGGTTGTCTCTTCAGACCCTGGTGGTGGAAGCTCCCAACAGGCCACATTTGTACAGGGTATGTGTAAAAGACTAAATTAAACTAAGTAAAAGTATTGGGTTGTTAATAAAACACAATTATATAACATACTAACATGTATGTGCATGTAGTTTTCATCTTTCCCATCTTGACACAAGTGTGGACACTATCCTAAAATTAATCAATTTGCTTTGACAATTTTTGCAGGAAGAGGGAAATCTTCCTCCCCACTGAATATGTGGCCTCCACATCTAGGCCAAGACAATCACAAGTGGTAATGAATTAACCTTAAAGTAGTAGTAGTAGTAGTCAGTGTGACGTGTGCACCTTTCTTCACAGTGCTTAAATGTTAAAGCAACTCATTATGTGTTTTATGTGTTTCAGATTGGAGCAGACCATGTGAGGGCCCTTCACAAAAGGGCTCTATAACTAAATATAAAAATCAAAGAATTGGAAACCCATCCTCATAAAAAGCCAAACTGGAGGTGGAGAAATTAGAGTACGTAAAGAAGTTAATTCAGTGACATTTATTTCCAGGCAGGAGAAACAATTTTTTTTTACCAGAAAACAGTTAAACTAAAATGTATTTTCCTTTTTACCAAGAACAGAAAAATTAAAAGTAACTTGAAAATGAAAAAAGGCCTGTTTTATGTGTTTTTTGTTTGTTGTTTTTTTAAGAAAAAGTTGCTGCCTCTCTTACAGCCCTGCCAGTAGGGTGGTCAAGGGTGGGGGCTGTTACAGGATGGGCCCTCTCCTTACTAATAGTTACAACGTTGTGGAGCACAACATGTGTCGTAATGATGTGGTGAGCTCGGGTTCCGGGGCCGGTCTGGGGCCACTCTGAGCCCACGCAGGCAGGTGAAGCGTACGTTTATGATTCTGAAGGTCATCTCTATCCTGAGCCTGGTTTTGGCTAAGGGCCACGCTGAATCTTGTTTGTGGCCCTGTATCAGGGTCAGGATACGGTCATTAGGAAAGGCGTAACACCTGTCACCGAGCAGCACTACACTGAACAGCCCTTAGGATAAAAAGGAATAGTGCCATGATCAGTATCATCAGTATCACAGGGGCACAGACCAAGCGGTGGTATTTGACGAGTTGGAAGTGATAATGTGTTATCAAGTAGCCACATAGGTTAATGCCTACCTGCCTTGCTATAAAAGCCCTCAAGTGACCAGGGAACACAATGAAGTCATCCAGTAGCTCTGTCAGAGTACGTGCCACCTTATGTGTTTAGTCCTGCAGACTGTATTTTTGCTAAGTACCCATAGCAAAGTAAAAAGGTGTCGCACTGGCAACATATGGCCCAAGAGTCCCTCAGATGAGAATCTGTATCGCTAATCAGGGAAAAAAAAAAAAACTCATCAGGAAAAGCCAGAGGATTTTGCTGGTCCATGAAGACTCTTGCTCTCCTAAGAGACCCTCTTATGATCTGTGCAGCTAACTCCACAGGATCTTCTAGAAATGGTGATGCTATTTTTCCAAAAGAACTTATTGGTCAGTAGACGGTGCTTTTATACTAGTTAATCTCTTCTCTCAAGCATAACCTGAATCTTTTGACCTATTGGTGAGATATTTTCGTGCATGTGGAGTGGCTGTACTATTGCATTACAGTTGTATGTATCTGGCAGTCCATCCACGTCGCCTAGGTCTTTCATCCCTCTGTATATACAGTAAAATAATACGCCTCGCATATTCAGAATATAAAGAACAGAAGCAGGCTGCTATAGGGAGTCAGTGGGAGTGGGGCATGTCCGGGATGCCCTTGATGACCCATGCTGGAGGCAGCGCAGCCAGCAGCTATACTTTAACTAATGACCCTTGGCCCCTGGGAGAGAGAGAATGGCCCCATGATGAGCTGTGCTAGCACTGGGGGTCTACCGGGAATCCTGGGCTCAGTGGTTTGAATCGTGAACGTCTCTGCAGCTCCAACATAGCCGGCGGCAATCAGCGGGAAATTTGAGCCATGTGAGTTAATGCATTTAATTACCTTTTAATTTGAGCAATCATTAATCTTGTTTTTTTTTCTTTTTTTTATTTCATTCGTCAAGGTGGAGTGGACAACCATACATGCAGAATTGCACATCCCGTGAGAAAGCCTGTCATGTGTCTATTTCTGGCGTGGCCTAACAATGCAGCAGGGGTGAAAGAGGCAGCTCAGCCGTCATTGATTATGTACACTGAGCCGATGGCAGCTTTTATGATAGAAAATTATATCTCTCTCCTCTCACCCTTGGGGGGTGGGTGGGGGGGAAAGTGTTAGTGTCCAGGTCCAGGGAGGAGAACTTGATGAATGAAGACTGTAACAGCAACGAATACAGAATAGGAAAAAAAAATAGCGTTCATTTGAATATTTGAATAATTCCACAGTGGACATGCTCGTATTTCCACAAAATTTCTTTGACCTTCCATTCTCTTCGTTTTAAAGTCAAACTCGCACTGAAATACGGTATTAATTATTCGAAATCATAAAAGAGGCGAGGAATGGCTTCTTTGGAGTTAATTATGCACATAACATTCAAGCTGCATCAGCTCTCATAAGAGGAGCGGCTGTGAGGAGCTCCTCACTTCATTTTAGGAAACTGCTGCTCAGGAATGCAATATTGTAAAAAAAAAAAAATTAAATTATGGAGATTTCTTTCCCAAGTGTTTTTGACATGCATGATCTCTGATGGTGCACATCATATGCCAACACAGTGTCAAGGGAGTTTGTGAAATAGTCCCAAAATTAGTAACATAAACGCGGATTTCCCCTTTTTTTCGTGACGCTCAGCACGACTTTCAACAACGTATTTGTTGTGCGTTTTCTTATGAATGTCCAGCAACACGTGACGCACATTTCAATTTCCGCTCTAGTTCTTTCAAAATAAAACTACTCAGTTAAGTTTAGGAAAATATGGACTTGGTTAGGCTTAAGCGATAAAACTACTTATTTAGCTTTAGGAAAAAAAAAAAAAAAAAAAATCTCGTTTTTTGTTAAAATGACACCGGAAGTGGCCTAACTTAATTACGGAATTCACGTGATTAAAAACGACTGATTAACTTTACGAAAATGCCGCGGTTTGGGTTAAAATAACACGGAAGTTACGCAACAAAAACGACTTATTTAGCTTTAGGAAAAGATCGCGGTTTGGGTTCAAATAAATCTGGAAGTGCTGTAATTTATATACGGAAGTTACATGACAAATAAATCAACTTTGAATTCTGGTTTCACACAGGACACAATGACCGGTCTCCTTGGCGAAAGTCCTGTGTTTTTTGACCCACGCATCCACCCCGACGTCCTCCCTATGTGGCGCTCTTTATACGTCCCGGTTCACAATTACGTGGATTACATACAAATTAGTTTTGTGCTGACCATCACGAAAAACAAAGTGAAATTTGTGTTTATGTACACGAATCAATGCATTACATTTCATAACTATTTCACGAACTGCTGTGCGACCGGGCTGCCTTGTCACATAGAGACATAAGTTGGCATCCAGTGCCAACTTTTTGTTGGCAAATCCTTTTTGTTTAGCTCCCACTGAAGATACTGAAGTCATCAAGTCATGACTTTCTTTTTTCTTAATGAGATGTATTGTAAAGTTAAGTGCTTTAGCAATCTGGGAGGGGTTTACTTTCAGCAATCAAAGGCTTATACATAAGTGTCTCTAGGGTTGAATGCCAGGAATTCAAATCTGATTTTTTCCCTCACAAACTCTGTTTCAGTTTCCTGAGAAAGATATCTGCAGTTTACATTTCGGGCTCTGTGGCAACAACTTGTTTTTTATATAGATTAAGACAAAAAAAGCACATTGAAATAAATGAAAACTGTACAGTTCAACAACTGGTTTTATCAGATTTGCAAGCCACCACTAAAGATCAGAGGTGTAGGGATGATTGAGCGGCATTCAACAGGTCATTTCCTGATATTACTCCCTCAAAAGGCTGTATGTGATGCACTACAAAGACCACGATACACTCCCATACAATCACTCAGACATACAGTAAAACTGATCAGAGGATAAATTATTCTGTATGATTAGATTTGTCCACCTCCAAGAGGTGTTCTATTAAAATAAAACTCTATAAATAAAATATTAAAGAATGCCACTAGAAAATACTGAAGTTGTGTTTATGAAATCGAGCTTCATTCATGGCAAGAAATCCCTCATGCATCAGGTAAGTGATGCCATTACCAAGGATAAGGGTGGGAGAAATAGTTGGAGAAATCAATCAGCATGGCCAGTAGCAGCAGTGTGAAGCAGGAAGGAGCGAACACAACCAGCGGCAGTGATGTAATGATCAGGAGAACGTAGTAATGAAGTTGATTTAGTGCTGAGCCAGAGCTAACGTGACGTTTCACTTTGTGATTCAGGAAAAACACATGAGACAAAGCACAGTAACCACATACTAGAGCTGCATCCAAAGCTCTTAATTGCATCCCTGTTTCCCTCACTTGCGTCTTTTCCTTGCCTCTTAGTCCCTCCCACCAGGGAAGCATAGAGAGACGCAAGGAAACCATGCGAGGAGAGAGGAAATGAGGAAATACGATTTAAGAGACATGAGACGGTCGTTTCCTCTGAAGCAACGTCCGTTTCTGATAACAGCAGCAGCTGATCACAGCTGGATCAGCTGTCAGTCAGCTTTAACAGCTGTTTATGTCTGAACTGTACTAATACTAATAAAGACAAGTGCAAGCTGCAGCCTGTATTTCTACTGTGGACTGCTTAGAGGCTCAGGAACCATCTCTACTGGCACAATAACTTCATATTATTTCTTCATTATTAGCGTCTGTAATTATTGATATTCTGATTGTGAGTTAATTATTTAATAACCCAGAATATGACTATGGTGTCTTTTGAACACTAGACATTATTTATTAGGCTAAAGGGAAAATGTAAATGATATAACTCATATCAAACCCAACGTTCAGGAATCATCAGCCTCATGTGACTGAATGGAAATGAGGATAAATTATGTAAAAGGTGTTTGTTGCTGACAGACAGACTCTCCTTCTCTCTCTGACTTTAATAGTATCATTAATAAAAGTTAACAGGGGAAATAACAGATCATGAAAAGAAAAATCTTTCTAAAAAATGTAGAAAGTTATCTTGAATTTGTTCGTCAGGTTTTATAAACCCCTCTGACTGTCAGGCTGCTTCGCTGACGGTGTGTGAAGCAGAGATACTGCAGGTCCTTCTGCTGCTGTTCAGAGCTTCAGTTAACACAGATAATAACTAGATGGTGAATCAGAAGACAACTAAACTATAACACTTTTATTCTGTAATCTGTTTTCACTCCGGTATAAAACTCCAGTGATGTTGAGAGGTAAAGTCATCAGATCAGTCCGGTCGGCAGCAGCGTCCAATCAGTAACTGATATCCAATAAGGGGGCGTGTCTATCAGCAGCAGCATCCAATCAGTAACTGATATCCAATAAGGTGTCAGTCGGTAAAAGACTTCCGTGGAGGATACACTGGCGTATTCTCGCTCATGGCTCCTCCGGCAAGCCTCCTCGCTCCTCACTCCTCGATGCACAAATAAGAGCTTTCGGACGGTCTTCAAAATGGCGCACCAGAACAACTTCCGGGTCAAGCGAGGAGAGAGGAAACAAAAATTAAGAGCTTTGGCACGCACCCTTGGTCAGAATTGAGACTGAGACTGAGAGCTCCTCACTCTCAGCATGTGCCATCCAAAATGAACTCTGACTGCCCTTTATCCTTCCCTGATGAGGAGATCGGCTCCAGGTGAGTGGCTTCACACACCTGCTCCCAACACTGTTATAAGGGAGTGGGTGGAGCCACCTGGCAGGAACAGAGATGCCTCCAATTACCCTGGCTCCTCAGCCCTGTAAAGAGTACTGAATGTTTTATGGCATAATAAATGTAAAAAGTTTTGTGCCATAAAATACTTTCTTTGAAAACAGCATATCAAACTGCAGTAACTACAAAACGTAATTAAAAACTAAGCCAAACTGGAGTAACTGCATTGTTCACTCCTGGCTGCATTCTGGCTTTGTAATCTCTGGGCTTTAAAGGTCCCATATCATGCTCATTTTCAGATTCATACTTGTATTTTGTGTTTCTACTAAAACATGTTCACATGCTGTAATGTTCAAAAACCCCTTTATTTTCATCATACTGTCGGCCTGAATATGCCTGTATTTACCCTCTGTCTTAAACACTTCATTTTAGCGCATTTCAACGGAATTGCAACGGAATTGCATCAGGATTGCATTGCTAGGCAACAGCTTGGGTCCATGTACTTCCTATCAGTTGATGACATTCACATACACTGCAACCAGTAATGAACTGGGACACATTTAGAATGTTTGTGTTTAAAACTGTGTAAAGGGTCTAAATATTGTACATTTGTGACATCACAAATGGACAGAAATCCTGACAGCTTGTTTAAAATGCAGAGGCTCTGAATACGGGCTGTGTGTATTTCCCTGTGGATTGAGCGTTTTGATACTTTCACAGTATTTATATAGGACTTAAGCCTGCTTTATAATAAAAAAAATAAAAAAAACATGAAAATCTCACTTTTTTATAATATGTCCCCCTTAATTTCCGTCATACTTACTGCATTGTGAAGAGTCCCCTATTGCTAGTGTGCGTTGTTCTTGGGGCAGCTGTAGCTCAGCAGTCAAAGCGGGTCATCCTCCAATCGGAAGGTCGGTGGTTCGATCCCCAGCTCCTCTGGTCACATGTCGAAATATCCTTAAGACCCTAAACCCCAAATCTCCGGAAGGCTGTGCCATCAGTGTGTGAATGATTATTTAGATTAGATCCTGATGTACAAGTTGGCAGTGTGTGTGAATGGGTAAATGCTGACATATAGTGAAAAGCAGACTGGTCAGAAGACTAGAAAAGCGTTACATAAATGCAAGTCCATTTACTTTAACTGCAAGGTTGGTAGTTCGATCCCCAGCTCCTTCAGTCTGCATGTCGAAGTCTCCTTCAGCGAGACATGAACCTGAAGTTGCTCCCCGGGCGCTTTACATTAGCCCGCTGCTCCTAAGAGATCAAATTCCATGTATGCACCTGTATGTATATGAAGAAGAGTACTTCCTTGTTTATTAATGAAGCGGTATACGAGTTAAAGCCGTTGATGCAGCAGTGCTGTGCGTGTGTTTTACCAATCAGCGACGGTTATCCCTATAAACTCCACCCCGAAAGTTCTGGTACTTTCAGAAAGTACTACCCCCCGTCCAGAGCCTTTTTTGGGGTAAATGCCCCCATAACTTAATTCTCTCCCTGGTCCCTGCGGGACACAATTAATTCCTCAAAAGGTTCTTAGTTCCAAAGGAAAGTTCCTCCGTTCATGTGAATGAGACTCAGACTGAGGCTGGAGCGCATGCCATGACGACGGCGTGACGTTGGGACCCCGTGACCGAATTATGTGACCGAGCGGACGCTACTGCACATGTTCCATGTACCCAAGATCCGGGTATTTTTCCAGACGGAAGTCGAGCCATTTAGGCTTCATGCGCCACTGAGCAACTTTCATAGGATTGAACGGGGCCCCGCCTCCAACGCTGATATCTAGTTCTCTTAATACATCCATGGGGATGACCTGTTCTAACCAATGGACACATCTCTCTAATAGACACCCTGTCTGCAACAGTGAAAAAGTTGACACAAACATTGCATCACAGATGGCAAGGTTAAATAGGCTAAGCTTGTAGGCAAGGCTAGGCTCAGAGCTAAGCTAACATGGCAGCAATAGGGGCTATGGCTAACAATAAGATTGATTTGAAAATAAATTGAACAAGTCTAGCATGATATTGAGAGAAAGTTACAGAGTAGATTGGAGTGAAGATAACAGTTGTCGATCTCAGAAATTGTGATGTGCGTCACAGGAAGCAGCGTCAGAGTTGTGACAAATATAAATTAAAGAAAATATTTTATGATTGCCAATACATATTAAGAATTCACATCTGTATATGGAGGTGTTGAATATTTGCAATCTCACGGTGGAACTTTTATACACCACTGTATCCTTGCATGTGTGTGCAGTTGTTTGTCCCTCAGGGTTGATTGACACAACAAGATTTCTTCAACTAATTAAACTGCTATTGTAGCGTCTTTTAAAGATCGAGCAGCTGGGAGACAACCCTGAAGCAAAACCTGAGAGGGGAGTTTTCGCCCCCAATCTCCTACCATTTGTGTGGGCTGACTTAATAGAGTCGACATCATATCAAAAAATCTTGCAGTGTGCATTGCCCCTAACCTGTTGTCTTAGTGTGTAGAGGTCCTTAACACAACAGATGGAGCTCCTGGGGTGTGGGTTTCCTTTTAATTACTTTGCCTCAATAAGCAATTTACATTTGATAAGGTGGCTTACAAGGCACACCAATTAATTCTCACAAATCCTTTTTAATTAATGGGAAGTGGAATTCAGGGCACATGGAGGAAATTGATTTATAGCAGCTACAACACAAAGTCTTTAACCTCAAAAGCCACGAGGAGTTGGAGCCTAACTTTCAATGACGTCTTCTAGTCTATCAATCGATCGAACAGTTGCCCAGGAATAGACTAACCTACTGGGGAGTCCTGGTGGGGCCCTATTCACCCCTCCAGCCAACCAACTAGAACTCCTTGAATAATACTTTGATTGCTTTAGCTGTGCATATTCCCATAAGAATTATTCCTAAATCAAGATCAACAAGCCCCAAGTTCAGACCCAAGTTAAGACTAACAAATCCCAAGTCCAGTCCCTATTCAAGACCGACAAATCCAGAGTCTAGTCCAAAAGCAAGACCGGCAAGACCCAAGTCAAGACCAACTATTCCTGCGTCTGGTCCCAAGTCAAGGCAGACATGTCCCAAGTCAAGTCTCAAGTCAAGACAGTCAAGACCAACAGGTGCAGAGCCCAATCCCAAGTCAAGATCAACAAGCCCTGAGTATAGTCCCAAGTCATGATCAACAAGCCTGAGTTAAGACCAACAAATCGCATGTCCAGTCCCAAGTTAAGACGAACAAGTCCCAAACCAAGTCCAAAGTCAAGAATGTATCCCAAGTCCAGTCCCAAGTCACAACCAACAAGTCCAAAGTCCTGAATGAATGAATCAAGACCAACAAGTCCCAAGTCAGGAATGTATCCCAAGTCCAATCCCAAGTCACAACCAACAAGTCAAGAGTACTGTTATGAACAAGTCCCAAGTTTAGTACTAAATTGAAACCAACAAGTCTCAAATCATGTCCCAAGTCAAGAGCAACAACAAATCCCAAGTCCAGCCCAAAATCAAGACCACCTAGTCCAGCCCCAAGTCAAGAACAATACATTCCAAGTCCATTACCAAATCAATATCAACAAGTTTAGGGTCAAGTCTGAGGTCAAGACCTACAAGTCCAGAGTCCAGTCCCAACAAACAACACATTATAAACTGACTGTGGACCTTGCACAGGCTGCAGTACTGATATTTGAATTTGATATAAAGAAGAATGTGTGACCATAAAAGATGTATTGAGCATTTCAGGGTCATACTTATGTAGAAAGAAAGATAATAATGGAAAATACCTGTGTATAGTTGGATTTGTTTTCATGTTTTTCAGAAGGTCAGAAAACAAGTAGAAGCAAGTACCCACCCTCCTCCTCCTCTCCCCCATACACACCCCACCGCCCTCCCTTTGGAGTTATCTCTTACTCTGTGGATTGATGAGTTTTCTTCAGCCTGGTTGGCCAAGTGTAAAATCCTGTGTAATACATTCCTTTTTAATTTGGGTCGCCACCAGTCGCTGCATACAAATGCAGTGCATGCAGTCTTGCAAGGCCGGCATGTAGGTGGCTCTTAGTCCTTTTCTGCTTCATAAAGCCCCCCCCAGTCTGCTGACTAACAACCCCTTTCAGCATCTGACTCACATTTAGATTACTCTATCGAGTCATTTCTCTGCCCCTGTGTGTGTGTGGGTCTGTGTGTGTGTTCAGGTTACACTGTGTTAGTCCGAACCTCAACCTATCAACAGTGAGCAATTAAATTGTAAAACCATTTAAAGTGTGAATATTAGTGCCGAAAGCTCTTTTGAGTATGGACACGCCGCATTTTAATTCACTCTATGATTTAGTCATGAATTTAAAATTGCAAAAGCCCATTTTGTGTGTGCGTGTGCACGCGCGTGTGCTGAATACTACTAAAGCTGCAGCAAAGGTGAGTGTGTGTGCTGGAGAGGTTAGGGAAACTTTGAAGAGAGATTCTGATTTGGAAGATTCTCTCTGTTTTGCCTCAAAGCGAGATTAAGTAACTTTTGCCAAACAGCTGCAACTGTGGTATTTACAGGATAGTGGCACATTGAGTTTCATTTAATTTCCCAAGGTTCTATTGAATGAGTTATTATAAAGATATCATCACGACACCACACATCTCCATTTGGGTAAGAAAGCAAATAGCCCGTGCCAAGTTCTTGTTAACTTTTACAGAGGAGCAATGAAAGCATCCAGACTGGAAACATTACAACTGGTATGGGATCTGCATGGCTCATCTGCAGCAGATGCTTAAAACCGCCCAGAACATCATTGGTACCATCTACCAAGCAGCAGTGATATCGGTGAGGTGAGGTGCCTGGGCAGAGCCCAAAGGACACTAAAAGGCAATACCCGCCCCAGCCATAGCCTGTTCACCCTGCTGCCATCTAGCAAGTGATACAGAAGTACAGCATCCACTGTCCATTTTTCCCTTTTTATTTCTTCCTTTAATTCTTCTTTTATATATGGGGCTATACATGGGCTTGAATTCAGAAACAAAAATATGGATCTGTAAAATGAGCTGATGACGTCTCCAGCCATTTACAGGTCATTACAGCCCTCACGATGACAAAGACCCAATGACAGAGGCCAAAG
The DNA here is from genome assembly GCA_916701665.1 of Sebastiscus tertius. Taxonomy (NCBI): domain Eukaryota; kingdom Metazoa; phylum Chordata; class Actinopteri; order Perciformes; family Sebastidae; genus Sebastiscus; species Sebastiscus tertius. The sequence continues at coordinate 14,745 of CAKAOH010001591.1, forward strand.
AAAAGACGAGACCCAATTTCATGCTGACAGATAATGTTCATGTTTATCTGTCTCTGTTGATCTATTTATTCTTCTCTCCCATACTCTGTGTGTGCTCCTTTTGTGTCCTTTTATTCCGCCTTACCAAAATATAATTAGATTGACAATTGTTCGGGTTTGTTTGGCTCGTTCACAGCTGCCGTTGATTCCCAAGCTGCAGGTATCATCTATCGTACAGAGTCACGCAGGTTGATTCTTTGTACCAACTGACAACTAAGTAAAGGAAAAAAGGAAGCATGTACATGTGTTCATGAAAAACAGATGCAGCCACTCAGATTTTCCCCGCCCAACCGATGGCCTTCTGGCTTGGCTACTTTGACGGCGCCAATTGCGGGTTTGTATTTTACATTTCATGCTGCCTGATTTGAACATCTTCCAGGCTCTGGCCTTACGAGAGGAGAGATAGTCTTATTGTCCATCCATCCATCTTCAACCGCTTATCCGGGTTCGGGTCGCGGGGGCAACAGCTCCAGCAGGGGACCCCAAACTTCCCTTTCCCGGGCCACATTAACCAGCTCTGACTGGGGGATCCCGAGGCGTTCCCAGGCCAGAGTGGAGACATAATCTCTCCACCTAGTCCTGGGTCTTCCCCGAGGTCTCCTCCCAGCTGGTCGTGCCTGGAACACCTCCCAAGGGAGGCGCCCAGGAGGCATCCGTACTAGATGCCCGAACCACCTCAACTGGCTCCTTTCGACGCAAAGGAGCAACGGCTCTACTCCGAGTCCCTCACGGATGACTGAGCTTCTTACCCTATCTCTAAGGGAGACGCCAGCCACCCTCCTGAG
>CAKAOH010001592.1:0-36154 GCA_916701665.1 Sebastiscus tertius
GGATATTATATCTATATATAATATATAGATATAATATATATATATATATATATACATCCACTTACACGCCTTTGTGATTGTTTACCCCGCCCTGATTGGTTTCTCCTGCACCTAACTATCCTCACCTAGTGTATTTAGTCTGTGTGTTTCCCTGTCTCTGTGTCAGTTTGTCGTCGCTCCTCGGGAGTTGTGTTTCTTCTGGTTTATCCCTTGTGAGAATTTTTTTCTCCCTGTGTTGAGAGCTTCTAGTTTACTCCTTGTGGCTCGTCATCCTTACCTGCGTTTGGGTCCATGCCTGTTTCTCAAAAACAATGAGAATCCAGCTAGCAATTTTATTTCCCTCAAAACCTGTTTGGGAAAACAAGTTTGTACTATATAAATGTATACAAACTGAACTTTTAGGAGGCATTGTTGATTTATAGTTCAAACCAGTTTGCACTATTTTTTTCAATGGAACATGTGATAGGAACTTACTCACACACTCGGCACATCTACTCACCACCAAACTAAGACCACTTATTCCCAGTCAACCATGAGAGAAGTTCTGATGAATGAAGCAATGCAAAATGTAACGCCACAGTGAGACAAGTGATTAGTCAGTTTAGGGGTGTGTCACATCGTCACGGAAATCACACCCTAGTTGCTGTGGATACGGTTGTGTGTTTCACCACGCCAACACATGTGGGTTGTTACACTGTCACAGCTCGTAAATCACTCAGGATTAGCTGTGAAAAGATTTATTACATTCCCTCTGTGTAAGAAATGAGCTATATAGTTATTGATTTGATATTAGTATGAAAGCTTCTTCACCAGCATTTCCTTAAACTGGCAGTAGGCAGAATATTTTTGGCATCATTGGGTAAAAATTCCATAATAACCTTTTTTGCATATTGTGATTGAAGTGTTCTGAGAGAAAACTAGACTTCTCCACCAGGTCATTTCAGAGAGAGAGTGTTCCTATTGGCTGTTTATTCAACGGAGGCAGCTGTCAATCACTCGCAAACTCCAATCAAGCAGTCAAACTAAGCAGCACTGATCAAATATGAATCAATATTCTGTTACTATAAAGTCTATTTCTCTCCTCGAATGTTTTCAGAAACATTTTGTAGTGTACTGTTTAGCTGTAAAATGAGAAAGTCTGCTCTGGCTGGTGGGCGGTGCTTGGTATTTCCTCAACCGAGGACAGCAAGGCTCCAGCTCGGCTCTGATTGGTTGTTTTCCTCCGGTATGTGAAATCTTGCAGATGCCATTAGGAGCACCTGAGCACACCGGAGGACAACGGAGGACACTGGAGGACACAGAGGCACATGATTTTCTCATGCACTACTGTCAGGATATAGTGACCGTTTTATGAAAATAACTTTTTTTAATCATATTTGCTCCATTTTTACCAACCGCTGCTTTAACTGAATGTATGCAAGTCATCTTGGCAACTCCCTCCTTGGCACCAACTCTCCTATTCAAAACTCCTTTTTTGGCTCTGTGTTGCTTGGGAAAACATACAAGTTGGTGTCAGACATTAACAAAAGCCCCTCGGGCACATATTCCCCATCGACATGAGTCAGTCTGGCTTTCCTCCAGACGAGACATGATGACATTTACGGACTAGCTGAGTTGAAGCAACTGGTGTAGATAAAGAGAAGAGAGACAGACACACTCACATTCAGCCTGTTTGAGAAGAGGGCCTGGCATGGATGAAAAATAAACTTTCAGACCACATCCCGGTGAAACAGGAGAATGACTTTCGATATCAACTTCCTGCCATTTCACAGGTGAGTCCCACACAAACTATTATCAGTGGAATCCACTGTTGAACTGTGAAGTCTATCAGATACGAAAAAAACCCCTTTAGATATTAGGAGGAAATAGTATAACAATGGTATCACTGTCGTCGGTTAGTCTGGAAAAAAAGGGAGAAATGGCTGAGATTGATGGTAAGTGCCTGGCAACGACTTGTTGTGAAGTAAATGCAATTGAACCAGGGAGGGAGAATGTGACATCTAGTGGCTGAATGTTATCAATAGCACCTTTAAATGTATCAAAATCAATGACATGTCAATGTTATACAACATGTTACCTGATATAAAGTACACTTTCCTGACTGTTTTTACATGTTGCTATCCATAAACTGAATCATACTTACTTTCCGGAGTGTCATAATGTGCCGTATGCTTCTTACGGGGCTCCTTTATTTTCAAATTAAATGAAATGCGTGCTGCATGAATGTTTTTTAATAGAACTTGGCTCAGATGATGCCAGGTGAGGTTTAACCTCAGTCGTAAATGCTGCCTATGAAACCGAAGAATCCATTGATGGCATGCTTGCGTGCCTGGGCCTCTGCCTACTTACACAACACTGTGGCTTAGTCATAAAAACAAGGAAAAAGTTGTAAAGGGATTCATGTGGTGGAAATAAACCACCACCAGTGTGTGTGTGTGTTTGCACCTTTGAATGGGTGGAGACATGCTGAATATTTACACTTCAAGAGATTGTCCAAAACAAGATAGGAGCATCATACTGAGTTAACCTCTGTGTGTTGAACTCTCTGCAGATCAAACCAAGTTTTGATGTCAGTCTGGGAGATGAGCTGTTGGTGCTGGCCTGGTTCAGCCACAGAAGAAGGAGTGCTCCCAGCCTCTAGAGGATGCCTGCGTCGGTTCTTGCTGCTGAAGCTGGTGACGGTGCTATTGTTCCCCCACACGGCAGGCCTCCCCCTGCTTGTGGGCTGCGTGTTCAGCCTGCAGGCCCTGTTGCTGCTCCGCTCCCCTCACATCTCCACCAAGCCCTCCACCGTGCTCCTGGGCCGGCTGGCTCTCACGGATGGTCTCGTGCTCCTGCGCTGGATGCTTCAGCTGGGAGCGATGCTGGCGTGGTGGACGGAGGAAGGGGGATCAGTTTGGTGGAGGGAGGCTGTGAGCGTGCTCTGTCAGCAGCTGCTTGATGCTCACCACCTGGCCTCTCTGCTCCTGCTGGGGCTGCTGGGACTGGAGGCCACGCTGGTGTCGCGCTGGCCTCAGCAGACTCGGAGGTTCAGGACGTCTCACTGGGCTCAGCTCGGCTGCAGCCTGGTCTGGATACTTGTGCTGCTGGAACTGTTGTTCTCGCTCCACTCCAAACTTTTGCAGGCCTCCGGACCTCAGACTTATTTCTCTTCACAAAGTTCCTCTCCTCCTCCCTCCCATCCAGCTTTCTCCTCCTACCTGAGGAGGACATTATGGCTGGTGAATTTATGGCTGCATTATGCCGTCCTCTATAGCAGACCACAGAGGAGAAAGAGCTTCTTTCATTAAAAGACTTGACTGTTCAATATTCATTGCCATTTTTATTCTATTTAATGTATGTAATAAAACTTTATTAATGTGTATAGATATTCTGAGTAAGACATATTTATATGGGCCTTAAATCAAGACTATGTAACTGTATGAACAATGGCCCCTGTGGCTACAAATGGCAATTACAGTACATTGCTTTGCTCCCATGCTGGTACTCCTGTGGTTTCTTCAAACACAACCATCATCTACTGTAGGTAATACACTGACTACGGATAAGCACCTCATGCAACCGCACTTCAAAACACACAAACTATCCCTTTAAAGAAGAGGCTGTTCCAGGAAATGCATCAGCTTACAAACAGGATACATGTATTCAAAACGTGTAGCATGATGCATATGTTACAGTTGGCCCATAGATATATTGTGAAACGTGGCTTTTATGTAGAATTCTCAATCAAAGGTTTCCTCAGTTTACATTTGAAATGCTTGTGAAGTAAGCTGATCTCACATCTTAACAGAGAGATTATGATCTGCTTCATATTGTAAACATGCCCTCATCCTGCATTCTCTGGCAGACAGCCCAAGATAAGATGTTGAAATGAAATACGACACTGACAAATGCAGCATTGAATTGCACACGGCGTCATCTTAAGTAGGATTTTATTCAGTGTTGCTCTAATGTGTGTTTCAAGACGTGTTCTGTTTGCATATCTATCTCTTGCTGACCAATAGCTCATAAATGTCTGTTTACATTTTTCCGCAGCATATCATTTTCACAGTAAAACGGGTTCCGAGCATTAAGCACCAACTGGGATGGTTCATTGGCGAGATTTTGTTTTTCTAATGAATGGAAAACAGCTCCAGCTTAACTTGTTTAATGGCTGCCGTCCAGCCAGTTACTCAGCTAGCTACTGATCAGATAATACACACACACGAAGGCATTTTCTGTGTCAAACGCTGGTCAAGCTGATAAGATGGAAGCCACAAACACAGAACGGTTATTAGAGGCAGTAAGTGGTGGCTGTAGCTTATCGGCCTCTACAATCATTCTTGCATCACACATATTTGTCACTGAGGAAATGGGAGATCAAAAAGGAATATCCTGTGAGCAAACTGTTTTCTCTAGAATCTGTGAAATGACCACATTACACAACACCACAGTCATTGCTGAGAAACATCTGCTTTGACACTGACACAAAAGAAATGGCCGACCTAGGAGGAGAAAAACTCCTAACACAGAGCTGTTGTGGACACACAATACCAAAAATAAGTTTATTCAAGTGTGCTATTAGTATACTTCTTTTAAACTAAAAATAATAAAGTATACTTTCAGCTTACTTTTTATGAACTCATCAGAGATATACTTAACAAAAGTAAACATAAGTATACTTGGCAGACGTATACAGAAAGGCCTAAGTATACTTGGATTATACTGACAAGTATACAGAAAAGTCTAAGTATACTTGTTTCATACTGACAAGTATACAGAAAAGTCTAAGTATACTTGGCTTATAGGTCTACTTGCAGTTAATCTTTTGATCAAGATATACTTAAGAAAAGTGTTATTAAGTATTCTCGCCTTTTAGGCCTATACAGAAAGGTATATTTGGCTTGTAGTTGTGCTTACTTTTTGATAGAGTAGCCTATTAAAGTGTGTGAGTATCAGCTTCACTTTAGTCTTGAGTGATTCATGTTATTGCTGAAGTGTGAGCTGTGTCCAGCAGAGGGAAGCATAGAGTCAACTTAGTCTGCTTTAGACATATTCTGTAGTCCGTATGAGCCCTTTGTGACAAAGCGCAAAAGGCTGGAGAGGATGAAGGGACTCAGCTGCTACATCAAGCTAATTAATATGGCGCTTCAGTGTATGTGTGTGTGTGTGTGTGTGTGTGTGTGTGTGTGTGTGTGTGTGTAGCTGCAACTTCAAGTGTTCCTGGAACTAATCAATTAAGGCTGGAAACCAAGGCACAACAGGGTGAAGAGGAACACTGGTGGTGGCTTCCTTCCCATGATGCTCTCTGTTTGGCAGTGGTAGCCCTACATAGTGTACTTCGGCACCGGGGCTGTCAGTCCCCAGTAAACAATGCGGGAGGTCACTCAGACTTTATTTAAATATAACAATAGATCCTGTTTGTCGACTTCAACAAAGTCAAGGTTCGTCTGTGCTCTGCAGGCTTTGAAGGAGCAGAGGAGGAGAGCATGTGTTGTGATGATTAGTGACAGAAATACAGTGAGTGTCCAAAAATATATATGAGAGGACAGCACTGAAAAACATATTAAATTGATCCCATGTTGTTATACATGAATGAAACACTGCAGACTATCTTTTGGCCAATCATTAACACACTGTACAGCGTGTCCTCTTGCTTTGACGTGCAGTTCTAGCTCCCCCCTTTGGACTTTAAATGTGTCACTGTTTGTATGCAGTGGTGAGATGCTCTAGGACTGTCAAAATCATCCTTTCTTTCTTTCTTTCTTTCTTTCATTCTTTCTTTCTTTCTTTCTTTCATTCTTACTTTCTTCCTTGCTTCCTTCTGTCCTTCTACTTCCCTCCTTCCTTCCTCCCTCCTCCTTCCTTCTGTCGTTCCTTCCCCCATCCATCCGTCTGCCACCCGTACGTCTGTCCTTCCTTTCTTTTTCTTCCTTCCTTCCGTCCGTCCTTCCGTCCACCTGTCCTCCCTCCCTCCTTCCTTCCTTCATTCCTTCCGTCCGTCCGTCCATCCTTCCTCCCTCCGTCCCTCCTTCCTTCTTTCCTTATTTTTTCCTCACTTCCCTCTGTCCGTCTACCTTCCTTCCTTCCGTCTGTCCGTCCGTCCTCCCTCCCTCCTTCCTTCCTTTCTTTTTCTTCCTTCATTCATTCTTTCCTTCCTTCCTTCCCTCCTTCCTTCCATCCTTCCTCCCTCCTTCTTTCCTTCCTTCATTCCTTCCTCCCACACTCACTCCCTCCCTCCTTCCCTCCTTTGAGCAATAAACAGTGACATATTTAATGAACTGCTCTCATAACCAACCTCCTAGTGTGTTTACTTCTTGTCACTTTAACATGCTGCATTCTTCCTAATATAGACCTTGTTCACCGCTGACATTTGGATTGTCTTAGTAGGGAAAGCACAGGTACTACTAATAACATTAATGATGTCTTCGCTCTATTTAAGTGTCTCCTGTAAGTCATGACAGTGTGACAGTGTGTCACAATGATTCAGACGTCATTTACTCTGGAAATTCCAAGAAATTCCATTAAATAAATACAAGAAAACTATAAATATACTGTATACTTACCTTAGTCATTATATCTACCGTCCAGTGCAACAGTTCTTATTGAGTCAACCCCTCCGAACTTCAGTTTTATGAGTGAGGCTAGAGTGCATAAGAAAGGAGAAGGAGGAGTTGCCATTTTGTTTAATAATTCTCTCCAATGCAAGCAGATGTCTTATGGCAATTTTGCTTCTTTTGTATATGTCGTCCCTCAGTTGATTCTTGTGTTTTCTTTAAGATGACTATCTCAGTGCACACAAGTGTTCAATCAGAGATAACAAGGAAAGGGTATATCCACACCTCTCTTCCACAGCCACCCTGTCTTGGCTCTCAGTCAATGATCTTGTAGATAATTTCAGTTCTAAAATGACAAATGTTATTGATGCCATTGCCCATGAGGTACAGGTAGTATCTGGTAAGAAAAAAGCACCAAAATTGTAAAAAGAATTGTAAAAAGAGAGTATTAGAAAGCTGAATTCAGGTGGCGATAGCTGTGTTTCAACAACTGAACACTTTCCTGGCCTTAAACAATTGTTTGATGTTCCCCAGTCTGGATATGACATAGCTCTTATTAGGGTCTTGAATGTCATCATCTTAGAGATTACAGTATTAGCATCATTAGATCTCAGTGCTGCATTTGTAACATGGCAGACCTGTATCATCACTTTCATATCAGCTCACCTTCACACTGAGTGGGAGTGGTTTCAGGTGCATGTGTGTGTTTGTGGGGTATGGTAGAGGGAATTCACTTCATCAACTTGGAGCTAATTGCTGTGATTCAGGTGCTGATTGAAGGCAGGTGTGGCTCGACTCTGGTGTCTACTTAAGACCCATGCAGCAGATATTGCGCTCTCATTCTCGCTGTGTTCTCTCTATGTGCAGGGTCAGCTTCAAGCGCTGTGTTTTAAAATAAGCTTTTAAATAAGTTTTTAAGCTTTCCCTGTGCTGTTCTTTTGCACTTTGTTGAGACTAGTGAACCAAATATAGAATCTGCAGGTCCGCTGCAAAGTATTGAGAAAATAAATTGGTAATGCTTCATGTTACGGGGCTGTAATTTAAAAAATGTCCGGAAAGTTACTTGGAAGTTGCTATTTAATCTGGTAGTAATTATAGGGGAAATGGAGACAAAGTCCTGAGACAGTTATATTAATTAGAGTTTGAGTCTAAACAGATGGTTATTTCTTTGAAAGGACTGCTTAATTTAAGTAAAAATTTAAGGAATATAATTGAACTGCCTTAATCAATAAGGTAAAGAGGGGAAAAACGGCTTTTAACTCGATGTCTTGGGGGGGATGTTAGGAGGACTTTGTCTTGTGACCTCTGCTGCATCACAACAACAAAGCAGATTAGAACTGAGCTAAATTCAATTATCAAGCCAATTTTCCCCCAAAGCTTTTTTCATTCCTGTCTTGATAGATAACAGAAAAAGAAGGGTGCACCCTGTTCAATCATCAGATGTCTATTAGGAAACAGGATGCACCCATTTTCCAAATGTATCTAATTTTACATCCATTCCTCATCAGCCACAGCCCGTCTCCAAGCCTGTTACATACAACTTTAAATATGCAGAGAATGCTTTTAACTTGCTAAATTTAGCTTGATTAAATGTCAAGTTTTGGGCAGGCAAATCCTTTCTAAATAATGATTTCATTATCAGCTTAATCTTGATTTTATATTTTTAACTAAAACTTGGCTAGACCAAGACAATAGAGGAGCAATTCTTACTGAGTCAAACCCGCCCAGCTTTTATGACTGAGGCTAGAGTGCATAGACGGCTCTTATTAGGGTGTTGAAAGACATCCACTTAAACACAGCCTGTGGAAAGGTTTCAGTCTTAATATTATTAGATCTCAGCACTGCATTTGACTCGGTCAACCACAACATATTACTAAACAGGTTGGAAAACTGTGTGGTACCGCTGAACTGGTTTAATGGCAGGGACTACTTAATCAGCAATTACAAGCAATTACACATCTGAGCATACAAAAATAACATTGTAGGGTTCCCCAAGGCTCCACTCCCGGGGCTCTTCTGCTCAACATCTACATGCTCCAGCTAACTCAGATTATAGAAGAGAACCAAATCATACTATAATTATGCAGGCGACACACAGATTTTTGTCACAAAATCACCAGTTTTCTTCAAAAACAAAACTGAAACGATTATTTTTTGGGCCAAAGAAGAATGATTAAAAGTCAGGTCTTTCTCAAAGCCGATAAGACAGCTGCAGCTGCTGCTAGAGTCCTCACTAATGTCCAGGCCACACTGGATGCGTGCAATTTTTTCCCATGTGCCGTGCAATTCACAACAAAAGTAGATCTTTTGACAGTATATTGACATCATAGCAGCAACATTACTACAGTTGCAATGTCTATGTCTGTAGAATACATCACAGACTTGAAAAAAAGAAAATGTTTCTTCTATATTCCTGTTTCTGTTTCAAAATAAAAGCCCTCTAGTGTTTTTTCTGTGGAAACAATTCCTTCATCTGTTAACACAAGACTTTTATTCTCTTTTACTTATTTGCATGGCTCCATAAATTGATCAAGTATGGCTTTTAATCATGGATTATTATTATTATTTACAAATAAGCAGACACTTCTTAACCTTTTTCTGTCTAAAATAAATATAAATTATATTTATAATGAAATTAAATGGCCATTATAAAAGGCAAACAACCAGGAGAGTGGATCACATCAGTCCAGCTCTCAGATCTTTACACTGGCTTCCTGTTTGCCAAAGAATTTACTTCAAAATGCTACTGTTGGTTTATAAAGCACTGAATGATTTAGGGCCAAAGGACATCTCTGATCTACTGCTATGTTATGAACCGTCCAGACCTCTCAATGGTCTGCTTTCTGTCCCGAGAGTCAAAACCAAACACTCAGAAGCAACGTTCAGTTTTTATGCACCTCCTAACCTGAAGGAAAACTTTTCTGTTTGCCGCTGCCTTTTATTAAATAAAATGTTGGAGTATTTATTCATATCTTGCATTGCACTGTGATTTTTATTCTTCTGTTTTATCTGTTTTGTTCTATTTTAGCTCCTTTTTTTATTTTACCTTTTTAAATCCTACATGCCTATAAAGTGTCTTTTTATGTTGTCTTTTTATATTGCTTTGTGTTTCTGTTTGAAATACCTTTATGTCTTATGTAAAGCCCTTTGAACACAAATAAACTTGCCAAGGAGACCATGTTTGGAAATGAACTGATCAAACCTTTGACAGGCGACTTTCTGCTGTATGTTCCCTGAGGCAAAGTACATCAGCCCATTATATCACAGAGACAAACAGCCGGCTCTGTCTGCACAGGCCGGGGTCAGCCTGGTCAGCCTGTCTGTCTCGTCTCCCAGTCTGGAGAACGAGCGCTGCTCACCCATGGCTGCTCAAGCTGCACCTATCAGTGCTGTGGGGTAAACAGACGCCGCTCGATCTCCGGCTGTAGCTGCAGAGCGTCTGTGGTCTCCCTCTGCGGCCTCCATCTCAGCCAGCGGCATTGATCCGGGCTCCGCTCTGCTGTGGATGAGCTGGTCTCTAATCAGGTCAGAGCTGGCTCACCGGGGCTAAGGTCAGCTATAGACGTACACACACACTGCAGTCATGTTAATATCAGTCCATAAAGCCCATAAAGCTCAAGACTCCTGTGTTGTACTGCCTTGCTGCCTTTGTCCAGCCCTGTTGTCAGGGCAGAGGTATGGCACGACGGGGCTGCCCCTAAACCCTCCTGGAGCCAATGAATGAGAGGATGGACACAGGCAAGGGGAGGAAATACACTCATCATCGCATTAAAGGAGAGCAGGACAGAGGGGTCGAAGAAGAGATGGATGGAGGGAGGGAGAGAGGGTGGAGGGGTGTGCAGTAATGGGGTCTTTGTTCTGGTTGGTGTGACTCACAAAGCCTTGGCCGGGGCAGCACAGCTTAGTTACCGTTACCAAACACAGAGAATAAGGAGGGAGGAGTGTGTGTGTGTGTGTGTGTGTGTGTGTGTCAGAAGTGGGGGATGTTGCTGCAACCCAATCAAACCTGACATGTCTTCTGGTTCATCCAATCATGAGTTTTCAACACAGTTTTTGCTCCTCTGCCTTCACTTCTATTAGATTTGTTGCTCTGCCCCAGTTGGCTGATTTAACTGTCAGTACATCACAGGCAACCAGCATTACGCTATCGTTGTACAAGCAGCTTGTCAGACTTGGTTATGTGGCAGTTACATTTTAGGATAGGTGACACTATTCTTTGCAGTATGGCGGTATCTCACATTTGATGACGCAGTTTTTTTTTGTTAGATGTCATCTAAAGTGCCAAAACTCATCAAAAATTGGTACAGAAACATCAAATTTGTACAAAAACATCTGTCACTCAAAGGACATGCATGTTTGTGAATCACACGGTTTGGAGCTAAGGTGTTTGCCCAACCTTAAAGGGGACCTATTGTGCTTATTTTCAGGTCCATACTTCTGTTTTGGGTTTTCTACTGGAACATTTTTACATGCTTTAATGTTCAAAAAACGCTTTATATTTCTCATATTGACTGTACTGCAGCACCTCTTTTCACTCTCTGTCTGAAACGCTCTGTTTAACCCACTCTAAAAAGCCCAGTCTGCTCTGATTGGTCAGCTAGCACACTCTGTTGTGATTGGTCAACCAGACCAAAGTCTTCTGACTCTGCTCCATCTCTGCTTTATCTTGCTTTATTTGAGTGTGTGCCAAACTGGCCGCTTGGCAGGTATTATGCAAATGTGTTACTTGGTGACATCACCATGTTACAGAAGAAAAGGCAGGACTTCAAGTGAGGCAGTTCAGGCAGTTCAGGAGCAGTGTTTCTGTAGGGGACAGTTACTCCCTTTGGTGTGGACTTTGGGCTTTGTAACTTTGCAGACATTGTACATGCACAAAAAACAATATAACACACTAAAGGAAAGGGGAAAAGCACAAAAGCATAACAGGTCCTCTTTACTTTAAAGAACTGACCCAAAATGGTTATCATTAAAATTTTATAGTGATGTGAAGAAAACACAAATTTAAAAAATACTACAAAAAGTAAACCCATCACTTTTTATATAAGGTGTCGTTTTGTAGGATATCGTACAAATGGAACTTGAGAATACTATCGAATTAACTGCCATGACATTTGGTACAGACATTCATGTTCCCCAGATTGTAAGAACTTTGGTGTTCCCTTAATTTCTCATCTAGCTCCAGTATCTGGTCAAAATTTCAGTTTGTCCAATATTAGACATGTATACTATAGACATTCCCATCAGCCTCAGCTGTATGCCTACTTTGTGTTTAGTCCTAATTAGCATGCTAACAGGCTAAACTAAGACAGTGAACATTATACCAGCAAAGCATTGTGTTAGCAGCATGCTAGCATTCTGACATTAACATTTAGCTTTAAACACTACTGTGTGTAAGTACGTTAAAGCCGCTAGCTGGCTGTAGACTCTTTGTCCAGGAATTTGTTGTTGGCAGGAGACATTTGAACTCTCAAAAACTCTCAAGAAATGTGTACAGTTTTTTTACAAAAACATCTGTTATTTCCATAATATATGAAAAAATTGTGAACCATGTTAACACAACAGCATGGTTTACATTAGTATAGCCGCATCATAATCCTTAAATCAAAGACGCAACCTAAAACTAAACCAGCGTCATAACAAATTTAGCTTGGTGAGGAAAATACTAACTCCTTAGAGAATGATGAAACTGGAGCCTTTTCATGAGTAAGAAATGAAAATATTGTCTTATCATAGGTTATCCTATGACCTGTCAGGAGAATATATTAATATCAAAAGAAAAAGTACTGGAATCATGTTATGAAACATCACTAAGGAAACATGTTTTCTATCACAATGAGTGACTCATACTGCTTTGAACACATGCACTTCAACACCAACAATCCAGAGGTTAAAGACATCTGGTGGTGTGTAATGGTTTGCGTGTGTGCATGTTAAATGTGTGTGTATGTGTGCGGGTGTCTGGCAGCTTATGCAGTAAGCAGGATGTCCTGTCGTCCCTGCTGCTATTGTGGAATGGTCAGCCTGCCAGACGCTACCCCCGAAGACCACTTCCTTTCTGTGAAGTGCCTCTCTCTCTGTCACTCACCCACGCACACACAAACACACACACACACACACACACACACACACGCATACACACACACACACATGCCAGCCTGAACACAATGGGATGCTGTCCAACACCGCCCTGTCACCTGGCTAAAAATAGCTATTTTTGGTAGACTCAGACATGATGATTGTATTGTAACAATGGTGAAGGAGGACTTTGATCGGCCAAAATAGCATTAGACGGTTATTCTGAGGCATTACACATCAGTTATTAACAGTATCTTTGGCTGGTGTGAGGCTCTGACGATGTCACCCCCATTTTGAACTTTAATTATACTGCCTGTCATCTTTTATTTGACTGCAGGTAAAAGATCTGTACGTGTTGTTTATACATACATATAACATATGGTCTGATGCGAGTCACTTGTTGGTCTAGGGACAGTCTCTCACCGTGGGAAGTTCAGTTATTCTCTGATGTAAACAAGCACTTAATCTCAGTTTAATCTACTTTCATTTGTCAAATAGAGTTTACGATCCCTCCAAGGCTATAAAAGTACCAGATTCTTTACATAAATAAAAGTGCTAATGCCACAATGTAACGCTCATTATTGTATTATTATTATCAATATTATGTAAGCAGTATTTTAATATAACTGGTTGAGGTGGGACTACTAAACTTAACTTCATATATTGTGTTGTAACATATTGTAATTGTTGGTCATTTGTAATGTAGCCTACTGTACCTACTGTATATGAATCTGCAAAGAAACTAGTAACTAAAGCTGTATAAAGTAATATATTGGAAATACTCAAGCAAGTATACCTCAAATTGTACTTGAGTACTTGAGTAAAGTTACTTTCGACCACTAGTCACTGACACAGCAGAAATGTCTGTTATCACGATGTAAAAGTGACGTTAATAAAACAGCTATGTAGTGGTGGAATGTAACTAATCACATTTACCCAAGTACTGTACTTAAGTAAAATTATGAGATACTTGTACTTTACTTGAGTATTTACATTTCATATTACTTTATATTTTTACTCTACTCCATTTTGCAAGCACATATTGTACTTTTTACTCCTCTACATTTATTCGACAGCTTTAGTTACAGTTGTCAGTATGAGCCAAGTATACTTAGACTTTTCTGTATACTTGAGAGTGTAAGCCAATTATACTTAGACTCTTCTGTATAGTTGTCAGTATGAGCCAAGTAAACTTAGATTTTTATGTATACTTGTCAGTGTAATCCAAGTATACTTAGACTTTTCTGTATACCTGACCTGTAAACCAAGTATACTTAGACTGGTCTGTATACTTGACATGTAAGCTAAGTTAGACTGGTCTGTATACTTGTCAGTATTAAGCCAAGTATACTTAAGTATAATTTTATTGTAGGTATAGCTCTGATAAGTACAAAAGTAAACTGAAAGCATCCTCTCTTATTTTTTGTTTAAAAGAAGTATACTAATAGCACACTAGAATAAACTTTATTTTTTTGTAAGGGTACTTTTACTCAAGTAAATTGTCCCTATAAATACTTCTTCCACCACTTGCAGCTATATGTATAATATAAAAGTGTTTTTTCTGATGACACCAGCCACAGCCTGTGTCCCCCCCACCTCTCTCCCTCTGTCCTTCCCTCCTCCTCCTCCTCCTCCACAATCCCCTATTCACACTCCCCCCTCTTCCTCCTCCTCCTCCTCTCCTCCCTATACTGCCCAGCCGAGGTGCTATTGTCTCGTTTCCTGTGGCCGTGAAGCAGACCCTCCAACATACATACACACACACACACACACACACGCGCGCGCGCGCGCGCGCACGCGCGCACGCCTCGCGCACGAACACCCCGGGTGAGCAGAGGCGAATCACTGGATGTGATGCGTTCAGTTTCTACCGGACTGGACGGAGCGAGGAGTCAGGACTAATTGGAGAAGTGTTTGTTCCGTGACTTCTTCTTCTTGGTGTTAGTTTGGAAGAGTTTGAGTCGGGACAGCTGGAAACTACGAGGCCAAGCAGACAGACTGAGCAGCACCGACACATTTGAGAAGAAACAGTAACGTTATCTGTGGAGTTTGTCTCATGACAGCTGCGCCGCTTCCAGACTGACAAACATCAGTGACCCGGGAGGTGAGCTGTCACCATCCATTCAGCTGCCAGTAAGTCCTGTCCGCTTTGTCTCCACACAATCACTTGTTTGTGTGGAGTCGACAAAAACATGTTTTCTTGTTTAGTTGAAGAAATATTAGCTGCTTTCCACATACGAGAACCAATTATAAGCTGTAGAGAGCTGACAGAATGCAGCTATAGGCCCATATAGAGTACTCAGATTTACTGTGTATTGACAAGGCTTTGAACTACACATAACACATTTCAATACAGGCTAATAATACAGCCCATTCAAGAACTCAACTTGTTTTTGTTTGTTTTTTTCAAGGAATGGATCACTATAAGTAATATTGTAGATTTTAGATCAATTAATAAGGGCACAGAACAACACCTTTCAATATAGGTTAATGCAAATTCACTACAACACTCCAAATTGCAGCAGTGATGGAACAAGTACTCAGATCTTTGTAAAAGTAGCAATCTCACAATGTAAAAAATACTCTGTTACAAGTAAAAAATCCTGCATACAAAATGTTACTTAAGTAGAAGTGCATAAGTATGAGCATCAAAATATACTTAAAGTACCAAAAGTAAAAAAGTATTCATTGTGCATAATGGCACATTTCAGAATAATATAGTATTGGCTATTATATCACTGGAATATAATAAGTGATTGTGTACGCATCATTAATGTTGTAGTTTTTAATGGTGGGGCTAATTTCAGATACTGTATACTGATGGGTAGCTTAATCCTTATTAATATGTATTCTTTTTATTTTTTATTTTATTTAATTTTTAATTTATTAGTTGATTTATATTTTGTATTAATAATTTGAATCTGCAAAGTAATTTAAGTTGTCAAATTAATGGAGTTAAAAGTACAAAAATAATAAATATTCTTCCAAATTGTAGTGGAGTAGAAGTATAAAGTAGCATAAAATGGAAATACTAAAGTAATGTGCAAGTACCTCAAGTATTGTACTTAAGTACAACACTTGAGTAAATGTATTCAATTCCATTCCACCACTGAATTGCAGTTGGCCTCCAGTAATAGGTGTTGATTGAATCCCAATCCAGTCAGCACCTAATATTTCTCCACCGTCTCAACAAAAATATATTTTTTTTATGATTCGGTTTACAGCTCCAATAGAATTTGAACATTATAAACCTCATAGAGAAGTATTTGGAGGACTTCATATTCATTATTTTATTCATGATATTGCTGGACCTTTCTGATTAAAAACATCCTCTGTATACTAACTTTATTAGCTCTACTGGCTGTAAGCAGTGAAGATATCCTCTTGAACACAGCACGCTTGCTTGTCCTCCATCTTCAGCTCTCCCTGCCTTCTTCCACTTCCTCCTAGCATGTGAGAGAAAGGAACAGCTGGATGTGAGCTGAGCCTGAACTCGATCCGTTCAGATCAGCGGGTCCCAGAGGCCTGTTTCTGTCACTGCTACGGCCGACTGCGGGGGGAAACCCTTCAACTCTGCAGCTGTCCACGACCTGTACATGAAATCCATACATACACACACACACACACACACACACACACACACACACAAACACACTGAAATCCCTCGGTGTAGGGCTCCTAGAAATCTACCACATGCTAATGTGACTCTGCAGCTCTGAAGTAGAGGTGGTTCTTGTTTCCTTACACATAAACTGTACAGCAGCCAAATTCAATGTTCTATAGACTTGGCTGCTCCCTGCAGAAACAACATCAGCTGAATATGAAGCCGGCACTGTCAGAGGTCCTGGGACTGAGCCACAGTACACAGACCCCTAAAGTGTGTGTGTATGTGTGTGTGCGTGTGTGAGGACTGGCACATGGAAGTGTTTGCCTGCTTGTGTATGCACGTGTGGAGCCTTGCGCATATGTAGGTGTGTGTTTGGCGCAGACGGGTACAGTGAGGGTATTGTGAGGGCCTTCTGGGAGGCGTGTGAAAACGCAGTAAAGATGTCACACTGCAGCTGGCACAGGACGGCGCTGATGGACTGCTTACACTCACAGCGTTGCCTTTGTGTGTCTGTGTGTGGTGAAAAGATGGATAGAGTGAATCTTTCCAGATACACTCAGGAGTTTTACACTGGACGCCAAAAGGCCGACCACCTCACTGCTGCTGCTTTAGCTCTGTTGCACAACACGAGATAAGGCCAGTTTAGCTTGTTGAATAGGCTTGTTAAGTAGAATTGCACTCCCGTAAAGTTGGAGGACTTGGGAGAGAGATTTTGGTAAAGAAAGATAAAAGAATGGTCACGATCAATACAGCAGAGGCCGAGATGTCCTGAGGTTGTAGTCCATAATATGGATTTGTTGTGCTGAGAAAGAGAGAGAGAGAGAGATGATGCACAGCAACAACAATAATAGCACAACAGCTATAATAATAATAGATAAAGCGATGGCTATAATAGAATGATAATAGTAATAGCAGTAATAATAGCAGAAATAATAATAGAAATATGGAAACTAATAATATTAATAGCAGCAGTGGCTATAATAGAGTGATAGTAATAATAGTAGTGATAGTAGCAGTAATAATAATAGAAATATGGCTAATAATAATAATGATAGTAGCCGTGGGTGTCAAGCTGTGGGTGTCATAAACACAAATCTATCTAGCTTTAATACTGTATATCTGCTGCCCTATAATAACAACAATCAGCATTCATTTTGTTGGTTTGAAATGTATTGTGTTACAAGGAAATGTGTCATCTCTCATTCAAGTTAGTTGAAGTCTTTGACTGAATCCAAATACATGTTTTTCTAAGCAACTAGTCAACACATCCTGATTATTTGAATCATGAAGAATTGGTCTTTATACAACATACAATGTACATTTTATGAAGCAATAACTCTTCGGTCATCACTTCCACAATACAAAAAAATCAAGTTTATTGTGGTTGTAGAATTTCATAAGCATAACACAGCATGGTGTGAGAGAGATAACTCAGCATATTCCCAACAATCTACTTCCTGTTCTGACATCACACACACAAATATTTTGCTTTGAGTAAATATTAGATAACGTCATTGTCTTTCACAATGTTGAATCATTTTAATTGTTCATGTTTGACAACAAAACGATTGTGTATCATGACAACACTGCTGTGTTAGGTGGGAGCAGCTTCTGTGCCAAGCCATCATGCTGACTTATTTACTTCCTCAAGTTGGAGCTCAGACTTAGACATTTTCTGCACTTTTGAGGTCAGAAGTGGATTTCACACTGGGCTCCTTAACATCGGCTCATGAATGAATGTAGCTGAAGTGTATGGAGGACGGAAGCTGCCAAAATAAAAAATGAATAAATGACTCGATAAATAAATAACTATGCTGTTAAATGTACTAAAAATAATATTAAAAATAAATGTAGGTATTAATTAATCGATAAAAATGTTACCTAAATGGATATTTCTGTTTGAATTTGCTTCTTTATTTATTAACCAATTTCCTCCCAGAGGTTGAGCTCATTCAGAGTGGAAACCTCCATCTGCTGATGCCTGGATAGAATTGATACAAAGGTTAATAAATAAAGAAGCAAATTAAAACAGAAATATCAATTTCTGTCACATTTTATCAATTAATTAATGCCTACATTTATTTTTAATATTATTTTTGGTACATTTATTTTATTTTATTTTTTATTTTGGCAGGTTTCATCCTCCATAGTAGTTTGTGTGTTCTCAGGGCCATGACAAAAAAGAGAGAGACACACAACAAAGCCAATTAACAAATTAGGTATTAATTCAAAGAAAACACAAGAGACAAACTAAAACAAACATGTGGCATGTGGGATCAGTAAATTCAGCAGTGGAAGTGAGTGCATGAGTGGAGAAGTGTGTGGGTGCAATGTTGTATGGTGCAGCAACACAAACCATAACGCCAACCCAAAGCCAAATGGGTGTCTCAGGAAGGAGAGGGGACCAGTGACTGAGCTCCAACAGGGTTTTTTGAAGCAGCACTGGCACACAGGGCCCATATGATGCCATGTGGAGTCCAAAATCTACCATCCACTCAATAAATTACCATTGTTTTTTTGGCTGGTAAGTGAAAGCGAATCTAGCATATTATCTAGCATATTATCTAGCATATTTTAGTAGCATTTGGCTGGTGGCTGGTGCTAATTTCCAACCCTGGTCGTCACGATTTTGCAATTTTTTTAACATAACACAAACAATCGTTCATCTCCTCCCTACCGTCCACACAGCAGAGGTAAACAGAATAGGTAATGGGAAAGTTCAGACTGAAGTGTGTTTTACCTTCTTATCTAAAGCAGCCGCATGTCACACTGCCATGTGAACTGAAACCCTGTGGATTTGTGGACTTTATTTACACTGACAGATAACACACCAGTTGCATAAAGGCACATACACACACACAGACTGACAAACATACAAATAAACCAAATGTCACAGCTATGCAACACTGAAAATGTACTAAATACAAGTTATAGAGTTGATTTTTAACATGTTTTTCTTCACTTTACTTCACTGTGAAGCGTGTAAGACACATTGGTTAATATTATAAAAAATAATGTGACAGTCATATATGTTTGTCATGTTGACCTGGTATCCTATCAGAGAATATCCTACAACTCAGGCTCATTCATGGTAACGTCCTCAAAAGTGTACAAAATTCACCCTGCTGTAACATGGAATAAATGTCTGTCTATACAGACCATGGTGTAACACAAAATATACAGACATTAACATAAGACGTATGAAACAGATGCTATGGTTTGAATATGGTACAGATTTTGGATTGTTGTTGTTAGTGGGAGCACTGTAAGTGTTTGTGAGCATGTATGAAAGTGTATTGTGTAAGTGTGCAATAGGCATGTGTAGACACTGTATGTCAATGTATGTAAATAAATGGTATTGGTAATAATGTTGATAAATAACTTCAATAACTACGTAAATAATAATAATAAAATTAAGGAAAAGATAAAAGTAAATAGTAATAATATATATAAAAACAAAGAACTAAATAATAATAATAATAATAATGAAAAAAATAAGTAAATGAGTCAATTAATGTTAAGGGGTTCAGTGTATCCCGGAGGCGACCGAAGAGGGCCGGTATTTTATTTTATTTTATTTTTATTTTATTTTTTCATTATTGTTATTTTCAGTGATTCTTTTTTTATTTTATTTTCTGCTTTCCTTTTTTGTATTTTGTTTTCTCATCTTTTTCTCATGGTGCCTTCTATATACTTAAATAGACTAAACATATATATTTGCTTGGTATAATGGCTAAAGGCGTACGGGTGTACGATATGTGCTTCGTGTTATGGAGAACCGGAGTTGTTTGCTTCGGTCTGTAACTTTTATAGAGAGGAAGTGACCGCGTGCTTTTCCTTTTCTCTCCACAGGATGACTGACCAGCTCTGCAGTCGTGCATCCTGACTCTGTCTGCCTCCATTTGTGTCTGAATGTCCACGATGACTTGGAGGAGACTTGACTGGTGGATCCCCTGCTGACACCTCCCGTCCCCAGACATCCGCCCCCCCCTTTCCTGACGCCTTTGGTGCACCCTTTTTCTGTGGAGCCCACACCTCCCTGTTTAAGCCATCACCATGGCTAGCCTGGTGCTCAACGAAACCGGAATGGAGGACTGCGGCATCGACGACTCCTTCAAGTACAACTTGTACTCGGTGGTGTACAGCGTGGTCTTTGTCTTGGGCCTGATCACCAACTGCGCTGCCCTCTTTGTGTTCTGCTTCCGGATGAAGATGCGCAACGAGACCACAATGTTCATGACTAATTTAGCGTTGTCCGATTTAGTGTTTGTTTTCACGCTGCCGTTCAAGGTCTTCTACAATGTTAACCGCCACTGGCCGTTTGGAGACGGACTGTGCAAGGTGTCGGGGACGGCCTTCATCACCAACATCTACGGCAGCATGCTCTTCCTCACCTGCATCAGCGTGGACCGCTTCCTGGCGATCGTCTACCCGTTCCGCTCCCGCTCCATTCGCACGCGCAGGAACGCGGCGCTGGTGTGTGCCGGCGTGTGGCTGACCATCGTGGGGGGAGGAATATCGGTGACCTTCTTCTCCACCATTAACAGCACAAACAGAGCCACCACGTGCTTCGAGGGCTTCTCCAAGAGCACCTGGAGAACCTACCTGTCCAAAATCACCATCTTCATCGAGGTGAGTGACGTTCTGATAGTGACACACATTAACATACACACCATTTATACACTTTTTTTATCAAGCTAACCAGATACATTGCACTTTTGCGTAAAGTTTTGTCATGTTTTTTATTTATTTCCCAGATTGTGGGCTTCCTCCTCCCCCTCCTGGCCAACTTGGTTTGTTCCTCGCTCGTTCTGCGGACGCTGCGGCGCCCTATGACTGTTGGTCACGGCTGTAACAGCAAGAGACGCGTCCTACGGATGATTCTGGTCCATCTGGGCATCTTCATCATCTGCTTTGTCCCTTACAACTCCATCCTCTTCCTGTACGCCCTGGTGCGGACCCAGGCGCTGGCGAACTGCGCCGTGGAGCGTTTCGCCCGAACCCTCTACCCCATCACTCTGTGCCTGGCCAGCCTCAACTGCTGCCTGGACCCCGTCGTCTACTACTTCACCTCAGAGAGCTTCCAGAAAAGCTTAACCATGGGAAAAGGGCCGGGCTCCCGGGCCGAGAGCATCCCACGCAGTGACACCGAGACCCAGGAAACGGCGAACACTCTCCCCAGAGACACGCACGCTCCAGCCAGCAATGGAAAAGAGTCAAAAATGTCTGAGAGTCAGTTCTGACTGAAGAAGGAAGGTAAAAGAAAGACAATGTGGGTTTGACAGGAGCCCCGAATTTTTAAAAAACAAAGCAATCAGCTGTTTGGTCCTGGAAGTGACAAACACATAACTCAGCAGATTAGCTAAGTCCTGAGGTAAATCCTGAGGTATGGCCTGGGATTTACGGATTAATCCACCGCTGGAGAGCAGAGGAATGTATCTGTGTGTGTTTATTATGAGAGAACACTACGGGGATCAGAGACCCAGCCACACCGGGACTATTGTCCAGAGACACGCAGAGCCTCTAAAAGAGACTGCAACACATCAGCACTCAGGCACACAAACACTCACAAATGCACTGGATCGTGGACAGAATGGAGCTTTTCCAACCACATTGTTGAAATATGCTGTTTAGTACTTTCGTAACACACTGAGCCCTTAAGTTGTATTGTTATAAAGTTCAAGCTTTCACAGCACATTATATCATTTTAGACGTTAATGTCATGACACTCATTAGTGTGGTGAGTTATTATAACACGGCAGCGCGCTGACCTACTGAGTACAATGTGTCTCATGTTGATGTTGAGGCCATTAAATGTCTGTTTTGAATTGCTTACGTGGCTGCATTTATTATTTTCTGTCCGCCTCGTGCCTGGTGGTTCCATCAAACACAATCTGAACAGGCTTTCATCAGCATGACTGTAGGTTTGAACTCATGGAGGAGTTTTTTCTTGCGGTGTTGTTGTCGGAGCAGAGGGCAGCTCTGATCCAGTCGAGGACCTTGGCCTGTGTGCTGTGTCACAGGCCAAATGCTCCATAATGACCGGAGCAATGGTCCATTGTTTGCTTCTGAATGAGGTCTCTCTGTCTTAATCTGGCCTTAAACTGCAGATCTGCTCAAAGTCTCTTACACACAGCAACGTGCACTAAGTACGAGTGAACACTGTTGACTAAGTACCCCAAATCATCGTGTTAACACTGCACGTACAGCAAAACAGTCATGTCAGCAGATCCAGGAGTTTGTGTGTCTGAATTTGTGGGGCATTTGGTGAATACTTTATCCAAAAGGCCTGGAGTATCACGCAGGATACACAGACTGTATATATAGATGGACGATGTGTCTCCACTTCCAAAGTATCCCACATACGGGAGCTGCCATCTTGAGAGTTTGACGTCATTTGGAGCCAGAGTCTGCACAGTAGTGATCGGGGGGACTGGAGCCGCAGTATCGAGGTCCCGCCCACACACACCCGTTTGAGCCAATAATGACCCAAGCACGGCCGTAGCTTGTTACGTTAGCACCACGGTAGCTGTTTGGCTAGAAAGACACAACAACTAACCATAATATCTCTATCACTACATTTACGATCAAATTGACACATGTTCTACTACACAGACTGGTGATGGTTATAGAAAGTTAAAGTTGCATCTCCTCTCTCGTACAATGTACCGAGCCTGAGTGACTACTTCACTCAGAGCAGCTGTCAATCTTGACGTCTCACCCCCTTTTTATAGCATCAAATAACTAATTAAACTTATCATTTTATTGAACATACGTCAGTGTGATAAGAACTACCTTAAATGACAGAAACCATCTTTGGGAAAAATGTATTTGACGTGTACCTTGACTTTTTATTTTGGCCCATGTCCCATCCGCCAACATGGAGGGGGCGGGGGTTTTGACCTATACTGCAGCCAGCCACCAGGGGGCGATTGAGATGTTTTGGCTTCGCTTTTGGTTAGCTGTCATGTAGTCCATCTTTATATACAGTCTAGGGCAGGATATAACCAACTGACAGTAAACTAGCTAGCTTGGAAAGCTTATATTCCTTCTTCAACTCTTTATTGAATTCAATTATGTCACCAAATCCTACACACTGTACCTTTTAATAGTGACAGTGCATTGAGCTACTGTAAGGACCAGCAGCAGGGTCGACTGTATGTTTCTTTATGCATACAACAGGCTCCTGCTGGAGAGGGGGACCAATTTCTGTCTGGTACATGATACAAGATGTTAGTACAAGTTGTTTATCTATTCTTTCATAGAGCCATGCCGGGTTAGAGATCCATGGCCCTACTTGGGAATGTGTTACACCTCTATACCTGCAGCAGCAGTGTGTACAGAGTGAGAAAGGGAGAGAGAAAGTTATAGTAATTCTAGCAGGCCTCTCTGATAGCATGAGTGATGTGACCATGTGCATCCAGCTGTGACAACAGTAGATGGACTCCTCTGGGCTTTGGGGTCAAGGGTAGCAGAGAGGAGGACTAATATCCTGGAGTGGGAGTGGAGGGAAGAGAGCCTTTAACCCACGAGTGGATCGTGTCAAGAATGTGTCGAAACATGGCAGCACTCGACCCTTCAAATGTGTCCTTTAATGGAGCAATCGTAGCAGAGGAAACTGCATACTGTAGCTCAGTATACTGAGAGCATTGGCCTGTTCTGACCTCTAGTGGCCATAAATCAGAACAAACATTTGAGTGAACACATCAGAATACACTCCACTGACGGTTAACGTCAACACTGTCTGTCCTGGCTCTATATATATATATTGAACTGGGTGTGTTGAGGTGAAAACGTGCTGTAGCAGCACAGGAAGCTCTGAAGGCACACATGCAGGCCACGCAGATGTCTGGTACAAGCCTGGGTTCTTGCCAGTGTGATGTGAAACTAACAGGATGGATAAAACCGCTGCCATTGCGTTGAACTGGGCGTTGTTTTTTTGCATCTTAGAGCCATGTGAAAATATGTTTCTTCTAGAAGGCACACAACTGAAACCATAACTGTATTATCAAAGGGCGCACAGCCACTTCTCGCTATCGGTAAAAAACAAAATCAAGCCCTTTTGAAACTCAGACGACACACAGGAAAGGTGTACACAGAGGGATACTTACAAAATAAATGCTATGATAAACAGCTTTCAAAAAGGAAGTGTAGCATCTGATAGGGGAAGCGGTTGATTGCATTTGTTATCTCCAAATATTGTAGAATGCATATTGAGACATTTACTCTGAAATACAGTATAGTAGCGTGCATACAAACTGCTCTGACTCTGTTGTGTAAGAGGTAAGAGGAACTAACATCTAACACCCCCATCTCTCTGTCTTCTTTTAGATTAATGTCTTTACCAGTCATTTAGTTTTCTCACCTTCTCTGTGTGGCCAATCTTATGTTTTGGCTGAGTTGCTCGGAGCACAGCGACGTCACAAACGGTAGACAAACACTGCTGTGCTTGTGGGCAGAGCTTCCCCTTCCCCTCATCACCATACCTAAGAAACAGCCCACGCCACAGCCTCGTGCGAAGACATTCAAACAGAAACCACATCACTGGCGGGTTATTAATGCAGACTCACTCACATGCAGACACTTGAGAGGAAGGTTTGACCCCATTTGCCGCTGTGCTGTATTGCTTGAGGAGGAGAGTGCATCAGTCTGTCTGCTGTATCACAGAGGAGTGTGAAGCTGCTGGAGCATGTGGTCGCTGCTGGTCACTCCCGGCTCTGACCTCGCCCCCCCCTCTGCGTCCACGCTGATCACTTAGGGAAACGACAGAGAAGAACGAGGTAATCACATAGTTTGTTAGATAGTTAGAGAAATAATGTGTGTGTGGCGGAACGCCGCTGTGCTTTGTCTGAACATTTGTGGTCATGGTCATGCTTCACATTTTGCTGATGACAGGGGGTTTGTTATGAAGTCCTCTTTCACTTGGCATTCAAAATGTATCAGTATGTGCAGTATGTTACAGGCATTATTCATTTCAAATTAGGTGTGAAATGCAAAAAAACATTTTTGTGTCTGTTGCAGGCTAAAATATATCACTGCAGCTCTATTTAATAATTTAAAATGGCATCTGGGATTTGATTTTGAGACTGAAACATGAGACAGAGCCTGAGAAATTGATCAAATGGGTTTTAAATTTGACAAATGTTTCTTAAACAACAATGCTCACGAACCTGCGTACTTCCCTAAATTCAAGTCTGAAGTCTCACTGTTGCACAGCTCTTAACTGTACAGGTAACGTGAGATGATCCATTGGCTGACTGTGGCAGACTGATAGCCCCGACAGCCAATAGGGGTCAAAGGTGAAAATTACAGTAAAGCAGCAAAAAATAGTTCCCCACCCTCCCCCCATCCTCTAGAGAAAGCAGAGGAAGGGTGTGGTCTCGTGTTGATGGCAGCAGGAAGGGCGATGCTTCAGTGATAAGCAGAGTAAATGCTGTGTCTGTATTTCATACGCTTCCTGCTGCTATCTTTGACCAGACAGACTTCTCCGATTTATTGTTCCTTCTGTCAGTATTTTTCATAAGCCTGTTTAATTTTAATACATTGCACGGACGGATACAAATGTTTTCATCATACCTTGAGAAAGCCAAGCCGTGATTGAGCCAGATGAAACTGTACATACAAGAACGGGGTGAAATAATTTCGTGGCAGGTCAGCTTACTGCACATTTCCTGTTACATTTGTGAACTACAAGAATTTGATGTAATATGTAAACACTGTAAGTTACAACTAATGGCTTTATTAATATTAACAAATCATTCTGTTATGAACCAACACTAACAACAACTTTTGGGTTGCCAGGTCGTGAAAAATCTTTTCTTTTTCATGCTTTTTATTTATACTACACTTAAGTTCATCAGGAAGACCCTTCCAGTGGACTGTTGGACCACTTACCTTCTGTAAAAAGGACTGCATCTGGGCCGAAATACATTTATGAACTACTTATTAATATTCACAACTGCAGATTTGATGGATTGTTGGAAAACCCCTTTATTAAAGGCTGAGTGGTGGCAGTTTAATGACGTATAAACATTGATAGCTGTAGACTTTTTACAGTGAATTGCAAGACAGCACAACATTTCTGATTGCTTACTTGCATAGTTTCTGCAAACTTACAGTACTGATATGACTGTTGTATATGATCGCAGCTGTATCTATAACAGTAGATGTGATGTGTGTGCTTATTAGAAAGTGAAACGGCTCATGACCCTTTATTGATAGCTTGCTGACATTTGAAACTGCTGACATGATAGCTTTTTACAAAAACATTCTGTCTGCATTTGTAAATGTTAATAAGTTGTTAAAAAAATGATTGTAGTCCAGATGCAGCCTTGTTTTTCCAAAAGGTAAATGGTCCAACAGTCCATGGGAAGAGTCTTCCTGCTGAACTAAAGAGCAAGCAAGCAAAAAAATAATAAGAATAATAAGGGGTTATGCAATAGGAGGAAAAACACCAGTCAAATATGTGACTAAAAGAGCAGTTGGCAATGTCAACAGCTAAATGCTGAGCTTTTCAATTTCAACTTTTCTTCACAACCTGTCAACCCAAGTGTTGATCTCTTATTAAGAAATTATACCAATACATTTTCTGGAAATATTATGCTAGAAAATGATGCATACAGTATCAGTTTCATTACCTGCCACCTCTACTTTTTCTCCTGCAGGTGTTCAGTGTGAGAGCGTGACATGATGAAGGACTGATCAGGGCTGTTGAGTGTCAGTGTGAAAGAGGAAATGACTCTGAATGTATCTGGAGCGTGGGAGGAGGGGTCCCTGGCCAACTCCTCCTCACTATGTGGACACAACATGACCAGCTGGGAGCAGCGCATGGATACGATGTACTTCTACTTCTACCTGATGCTCTTCATCCCCGGGCTGCTGCTCAACACCACCGCTCTCTGGGTGCTCTGCAGACACATCAGGTATACGCACAAACACACACATGTAAAGCCTCAAACACTATCTGGACATATGGGCTAACTCGTCTGCATGTTGCTCCGCAGTAAGAAGACCAAGGCGGTGATCTTCATGATAAACCTGGCGTTAGCAGACCTGGCCCACATCCTCTCTCTGCCCCTCAGGATTCACTATTACTTCACACACACCTGGCCCTTCGGACGGGGCGTCTGCTTGTTCTGCTTCTACCTCAAGTACCTCAACATGTACGCCGCCATCGTGTTCCTGGTAAAGAAGGAGCCATTTCTAATCTATTTAAAAGGAGAATGCATAACAGAAAGTCATTCAAGTCCAAGCCTGTGACCTCCCCAGTTCTCGGAACAAATTTACTTCCTGTGGCTCTAAATGGTTTTCACATCACTATTTCTTTCTGCTTCCAGGTGTGTATCAGCGTGCAGAGGTGCGTCTTCCTGCTCAACCCGTTCTCTGCTCGCCGGTGGAGGCGGCGCTACGACCTGTTGATCAGTATCGTAGTGTGGGTGGTGGTCGGCATAGCTTGCTCGCCTTTCATCCTGATGCGGAGCAGCAGCAGCAGCACCAGCATCACCACTAGTCTCGGCGTCAGCACACACACGGTCTACAACATATCCTATTCTCTGCGTGCCCCTTCTACCCAGCATCCCTTGGGTTACACCAAGCTTCCTGCGAGCACGAGCATCAGCAGAGTCTCCGATTCCGGCTCCACCAAAGTTGGCTGTTTTAAGGACTTGCCCACACGTCGTTTGCCGATCTCTTTGGCGGTCACCATGATGACTCTCGCTGAGCTGTTTGGTTTCCTCATCCCTTTGGCCTGCATCAGTTACAGCTCCATCCGCATCGCCCGCTCCCTCAACCAAAGACAGACCCAGGATCAGCAGCAAAACTTGACCGCACTCAGCCCCCCAGCGCGCAGCCGGCTCCAGTCGGTCACCTCCAACTGCCAGACTGATAAATATAACGAGAAGTTGACCAAAGCCGAGAAGCGGCGCGCCCTGCGGATGGTGCTGAGCTGCTCGGCCCTCTTCCTGATCTGCTTCACCCCCTACCACCTCAACTTCCTGCTCTACCTGATGGTGTCGCAGGGCATCGTGTCCCACTGCGCCACCAAGCTGGCCGTGCGTCAGTTCCACCCGGTGTCTCTGTGTCTGGCGAGTCTGAGCTGCTGCCTCAACCCTCTACTGTATTACTTTGTAACGGCCGAGTTCAGGCTGCACCTCACCAGGCGCACCTCCTCCTTCACCGCCTCACTGCTCTCCTCTCCGATCAGCTCGCCGACCCAGCGTTCCACTCAGCCCAGACTGACGAGCATGGAGAGTAGCTGCTCAGACAGGGACTAGCATTATTCAGACCGGCACATTCGGGTACTTCGCCAAAAGTCAAGGCCACACCCTCTTTTGGGGGGATAGAACAAAGCCTCCAGGAAGAGCGCTGGTCTTCGATGCCAATTTTTGTAGTGGCCAAACGATGGTACTAAAACTTCTGTGTCCGTCACGAGATGCCATTGGGCCCCAAAAGACTTTTTCCCATAGACTTACATTGGAAAAGAGACGTCTGTAACTCAGCAGATAATGTTTTTTAGATGAATCAACTTCCCAGTATTAACACTTGAATAGTTCTCATTTAAATCATTAGGTCCTAAAAGTTGTTAAATGCACTAATAGCCGAATCCAGAGTTATTTTCCTTCCTCCGTTCACATGAATGAGACCCAGACCGCGGCTGGAGCGGGGGCTGGGAGGCGGAGTTAGCAAACTGTGACGACAGCGTGACGTTGGGACGCTGTGACCGAGCCATGTGACCGAGCGGACGCTACTGCGCTTGTTCTATGGGCCCAATGGATGCGGAAGATCGCCGGAAGATCCGGGTACTTTTCCAGGCAGAAGTCGAGCCATTTTGGCATCATGCGCCACTGAGCAACTTTCATAGGAATGAACGATGCCCCGCCTCCAACGCTGTATCCAGCTCTCTTAATACATCCATGGATAGAACACCGAAGATCCCATAGATGTCAATGCAACTTGACATGTTTGTATTGTAATTTTGACAAGTTCATATGTATTCATCTCTTGTTAAACAAACATTTGTTTTATACACGTGTGATAATTATTTAGCGATCTTGCCTGAAGCTGAAAATTCACGATACCTCAATAAATGAAGGTTGATCGCCGTCATGTCCCTTCAGTCTTCCCCCGTCCAATGCAGTGGCCGGATATTGCTTATCCAGACTTCTATACATACAGTATTTGATTGAATCCCGTTAGGCGAAGAGTTGTCTGTAAATAACCAACGTGTTAATAGCCAACTGTTTGATCTATAGGCTGAGATTTAGTTGGAGACGAAAGTCTCCAACTAAGTTATGCTCAGTTATGCTGCTATAACGTTAATGTACGACTGTATGACTGCAGCAACCTCCCACTCAAGCTATCGTTAGCTAGCCACCCTAGTCACTGTCACCAGCATCATTTAGCCATTTACCACACTGACAGTGAGCATTAACGTATTGTATGTGCCTCAAATCTCAGTGTGAAAGCCTCGGTTAACCCGCTACACAACAGCTTTTTGTCATTTTCTCTCCTGTGACAGCGAGTTTCTTTCCCCCAAAAGGGAGCGCAGCCTCGGAGATGACGCGGCGCTGGTCTGATCTATAGCTTGGAGCCATAAAGCCCCTCAATTATATCATTTTTAGGACATGGCTGGAGAACAAATCAGAGATCAGCGTTTTTGGATTTATTGTTAGAGCAACCAACTACACATCAACTCTTCAACATAGCATTATTACTATTACCTGTTTGTTTAAAGTAGAAGTTTGGAGACATGTTTCAACTTCTTCTCTTCACACTGTTACTGTCTATGAGGGACATGGGATGGTCATGAGAGCCTACTCAGGATGATATATTGCTGGTCTGATGTATTATTCACAGGCTAACTTGTTGTTTTTCCTCTGATATATATATGACTGATAGTGTATCATGTTGAACTTAAACAGACTAACGCCACATGTTACAGCTGAATACGAAACTGACCCAAAGAGCATTGACCTCAATGTTAAGAACCTTCCGAAAGGTCATCACCTTAGAACAAACCCATGTCTGTGTTTCATAATGAGTGTGCTCACACAATGTCTATGGGAATATCATCACAGTGGCCTCGTGTAGATAAGCTGCAGCTATCTTCAGTAAAAATGCAACAACTGTGAATAAGCTATGTGTCAAAGCTGTATGTAAATGCTTGTAAATAAAAGCGCTGTCTGTCTGTCTTACAGAATCTGTTGATGTTTGTGTCGCTTCATAATGAGGTTCCCTCTGTTTTAGCTGTGCCAACTCATTTTTGGCTCTACTTCCTCTCACGATACAAAGTGGTGAAGACAGTTGGCAGCAGTTGCAACAGCTTTGAATAACCGGTAACTGCCAGGCTCTGAGGTCGGCTTTTAAACTGAAAAGTCAGCCCCCCCCCCCACCACACACACACACACACACCTCCTCTTGCATCTGCTATACACAAGTCTGAGCCAACTCTGAGACAGCTACCCACACCCCCGGGCAGATGTATCCCACCTTAGGAAGAACTGCCAGTTGTCTGATTCACCCACCAAAATGTTCCCACTTCTGATCTTTTCATTGCCACGTTCCAGCATCAAATTTCATCTGCTATTTAACTGCTGAAAATATTGTTAAATATGTGCAACAGTAGCTTACAAAAGGCAAAAAAAACAACTTTTCTGTTTCTAGTTTTCGTATTGATTCTCAGTCATGATATATTACATTAGTGCTGTCAAAGTTAACGCCATAATAACGCAAATTTGTTTTAACGGCACTAATTTCTTTAACGATTTAACGCAACTTGAGTGAAAATACTGGTATCATATGAAAATACAAAACCTAAGGAATCCATTGTGTATTATTTCTATTATTTATAAATTACCACACATTTCTTAACCTTTCTCTGTCTAAAATAAATATAAATGACATTTCTAATGAAATGAAATGGCCGTTATGAAAGGCAAACTCTATGTAGAAAGAAAGGGATGACAGCAGCAGCAGAAACACAGCCGGTGTGGAGACCACACGCGTGAGACACGCAGCAATTCAATGAGGCAGCCGTCAGGTACTGCTCATGCGGGCAGTCTGGCCCGGGCGTAAGGAATAAATAACGCTCCAAACTTACACTAAATTTAGGCAAGGAAAAACTGTCATGGCCATTTTCAAAGGGGTTCCTTGACTTCTGACCTCAAGATATGTGAATGTAAATGGGTTCTATGGGTACCCACGAGTCTCCCCTTTACAGACATGATCACTTTATGATAATCACATGCAGTTTGGGGCAAGTCATAGTCAAGTCAACACACTGACACACTGACAGCTGTTGTTGCCTTTTGGGCTGCAGTTTGTCATGTTATGATTTAAGCATATTTTTATGCTAAATGCAGTACCTGTGAGGGTTTCTGGACAATATTTGTCATTGTTTTGTGTTGTTAATTGATTTCCAATAATAAATATATACATACATTTGCAAAAAGCAAACATGTTTGTCCACTCCCATGTTGATAAGAGTATTAAATACTTGACAAATCTCCATTTAAGGTACATTTTGAACAGATAAAAAATGTGTGATAAATTTACGATTAATCATGATTAACTATGGACAATCATGTGATTAATTGCAATTAAATATTTTAATCGATTGACAGCCCTAATTACAATGATTCCAACTGCCACAAAAGCGCATGCAATGTTGCTCGCAAGGGGAAAAAGTGGCCATAATAGCAGAAGTCATAGTGTCAAAAGTTCTTGTAAACCACACCCCTACACTCACAGGAAGCACTGTGTGTGCTGAAACCCCCAGAACAGCAGAGACACAGAGAAGAGAAAGACACACAGAGAGGACACTGTGAGATACAACACAGGAAATAACTTCAGATTAGAAAAGAAAAAAGACAGAAATTGGATAGGAGAGGCAGAAAGAGAGATAAGAGTGAAGAAAGAAAGAGTGAGGAAGTGAGAAGGCAGGACATAGAAAGTGAATAGCTCTTGTCAGAGGGGGAGGAGGGAGGGGATGGCATGTGTGTTGGCTGATGCTTCACCCTCCTGCTTTTTGATGCGACGCAGCCTCAAACCTAAAGACAAAAGGTGAGATATTAACTGTTGATTCCTTTAAAAAAGACAGTGCTATTTTGTGAGAGGCTGTAACAGCTGGATGCCTTCAGTGTGGAGTCATGCCTCATGGGGAACCTCGCATGCGTGAGGAATGTCTGTTATGTTGAGGGTGTGAATGTGTCTGTAGGCCAGAGTGCTCCTTTATCTGCCTGTGTATCTGGGATGGGGATTGTGACATGTTTTTGTTGGAACAGCACACGTGGAGGGACCCGGGCGCTGCTGAGTGGCCACTAACTTTTTGGGGTGCTGATACACGAGGCGAGATGTCGTGCATGAGTGGAAAACCTACAAGGCGCCAGCAACCCACAGAGGGATGATTCACAGGGGATGAAATACTGTGTTTCCATTGGCGAGATCTGATGACTGAAAGTGCTGAAACCTAAGGTAGGGGTGCAGACATTTCATAAAACTCTAATATCAACATGATCCTAAGACATATGATGTCTCTGTCATGATAAGACGATGTGTGGACATCACATTAGGGTTGGCCCTGATTGGTCATCATTGTGCACATAACTGACATAAACCGCAGGTAGGAAATGAAAGATAATAATACTAAAATGATAATGATAATGATCACTAAAAAGACTTTGAAGATCATATAGAAACTGAGAGAAGCATACCTTACGTGCAAAAGTGAGAGAAGAATCACACTGAAAACAGTCTCACATAGGTCAAAGGTCATTGAGGCTAATAGGAGGACTGGGGATGGAGGGTCCACTGAGATCTTTCTCAGTGCTGTGAAGTAGGATAAAAGGCAGTCAGAGAGCAGAGGCCACAGCATTGCGGAAGACTTTATGTCTTTAAAAAATCCCCTCTTTACTTGACCAAAGTTCCTCTGCTCGTTAATGCCCTCCCCCTGAAGTATTGCACTATACAGTTGTGAGGTAAATGTGCTTTACTTGACTATTTCCATTTTATACTACATTATACTTCTACTCCACTATACTTCAGAAGTAAATATTGTGCTTTTTACTCCACTACATTTATTTTAAAGGTTCTAAATGTGATATTGGAAGCATATCTGTTGCCTCTGCTCGGCTCTCAACATGGCAACGGCTTATAGTTAACAATGCTAACAGCAATAACCAGGGCAGGACTGGCCATCTGGCATGCTGGGCACTTTCCTGGTGGGCTGACACAACGGTCTTTTTCTTTTTTTTTGTAGGTAGATCAGGTAGATCGACCCATTGTTTTTTTGTTTTTTTTTTTTGCTAAATTGACACTGGGCTGAAGATTATTGAGATTTGTCTGAATCAGCCCCACCGCCACATACACACACACACACACACACACACACTAGCTAGATACTTTTCCCCACTGTCTGGCTACTCCATATCCATGTGAAATGCCCTTTTCATCACAGTTGAGTATACAATTTACAACCACTTGTTGACGGGAATGATCACGTTTCCTCTCTTTTAAACCTTCCTAAGTTGCTTCCTACTCATTACACTGCTTTAGTGTTATTAAGGAGTTGCACTGTTGGTATACATAGTGGAGGGCAAAGATGGGTGGTGTGTGTGTGGGCCGGTCTGGGCCAAAATGCCAGCGCCAACTTTTTTGTCCCAGTCCAGCTCTGGCACAACAGTGGAAACAACAGCAACAGTGCTGACAGAGCTAAGGTTAACCTGAGGGGGGACCAGAGGGTGGGCGCTACATTCCCACGATAGCACCGTCTGTCGGGACGGTGTTATCGGCTGTAAGCACCGTATGAGAGCAGTGCAGAACAGTAGCCATGAGCTAGCCAGTGGGACACGCTCACATGCATGAACATGCACTAAAAACAGGCATGGCTGGCCCGGCTATGTCAACAAAGCATGGAGAAGCTCGGATTACAACACATACAGAAGGAGAGTGACTTCATTCTCTGCTCAGGTAGACATTACTCCTCTATATCTTTACATAGCAAGTTGTTTTCTGCTATATTAATGCTCTAGATGTCGAATAGAGAACCTTTATTCCTTTAAGGCTATTGTAACAACCCCACCAAACCCTTCAGAGGGGCCCGGCTCCTAGGTTGGAACCAGCAGACTTACGTACTTAGATCACCAGCTTTATTTTTTTTATTTAAGGTTAGAGGAATACATACACATACTTGTAAAGGGACATAGAGACAGCAGCAACAACGTATATAAACAAAAAAAAGAAACAAAAATAAGAAAAAGAAAAGAAAAGAAAAATAGTTGTAATAGTGCAGTGTCAAGAGAAGTTCATATTCATATACATACAACCAACCTCATATATAGATATATATACATACAGTATATACATATGTCTATATCTACACGCGCATTCATATATATATCCACTTAGACACATTCGCTTACACAATTATCTATTCTATTATACAGACAAAAAAGGACATATTTACATCCCTTTAGTTGACCTTTATCAACATTATTTATTTATTAATTTTGTTTAACTCCAATCCTCACCCTGACTCAAAGTATCCCACCCAAGGTCAAAAATGATATTCTGTTTTTCATTTCTATTAACATCCTTCTCAAGAACCCAGTGATGTTTCAAAAACATTTTGAAACGTTCAGTGTTTAATTGCTGCCTTTTTATAGCTTTAAATATAAATGTGTGATGCATCAGTAATAACAATCTAATGATGTAATATATATAATGCTACATCATTCTGCAGAATGACTACTTTTGTTTTTTGGATATTTTATTTTTTTTGTTTTTTTCATCACAAAAAGACAACATACACATAGAACAATAAAACAAAACAAAAAACATGAAGGATATAGATTGCCCTGTCTCTACAAAGTTTTCTTGTTGCTATGACATATTCAATGGTTCATTCCTTCATCTTGTCGTTGACATGTAAACATTGTCCATTTCTCCCACTTCTCTCGACATTGCTCAGCTTGTGTTCTTATCCTCTGGGTTAACAGTTTCATATCATATATTTCATTCACAATTTTCAGCCATCCCTCTTGTGTAGGTGGTTCTGCCTTACACCATTTCTTCGAAATGGCCTTCTTACAGGCTGCCAACAACACTTTCAGCTGGTATCTGTCTTCTCTTAATACAGTATTTCCAGTCATATTACCGAAATACAGTACTATACATGACTTGGGTATATCATAGCCCAGAATTTTGCTGATAACCTTATGAACATTTCCCCAAAACTGTACAACTTCAGGGCAAAGCCAAAATATATGTGAATGGTCTACATTTATGGCCCCACATCTTCTCCAGCATGGTTGTGCTACAGACAAGTATTTGTAATTTGGGGTGTTATAAAAAATCTGATTACATTCTTCCAACAGTGTTCTCTCCATGTACGTGAAGATGTTGTAGACTGTTGTGTTCTCCAGATATGCAACCATTAAAAATCATCAAAATATAAATTTGTTATCAATCCAGAATACCAATTCATTACTTATAATATAACTTAATCACAATACTAATTCATTACTTACATATTTAACTTAATCATATTGACTATTTGTTATCTTTTCTTATATGCGCAAAGTATTATTTATAATATACAATTCTATAATATACAATATGCACCTGCAATACAACATGCAGTGCATACATACACACATACATACACATAGATAGATAAATAGATAGATAGATAGATACTGTAGATAGATAGATAGATAGATAGATAGATAGATAGATAGATAGATAGATAGATAGTAACTTGATTGATCTCGAGGGAAATTCAAGTTTCCAGCATCACAGTTCCATAATGCAAAAACATGTTAGTAAAAAGGCAGTAAGGCAAAAGTTAGTAGTGCAGAGTACAAAAACATATACCAGATATAAAAATACAAGGAGATGAAGAAAACTGTTAAAACTGAATATAGTGCAGGGTAACAGCTGT
>CAKAOH010001592.1:36174-74556 GCA_916701665.1 Sebastiscus tertius
AAAAAAACATAGCATGACAAAAATTATGTATTCAGGGTCAAATTTCCTTACCACACCTCTATACGATACATATCGGACCTATAGTGTATTCACTGTATTCATATCATACCACCAGCTGTTTATTCTGTATAAAATCTCTTACTATTAGCATTACTTGTATGTACACCTGCACTACATATTTTATAAAACTTTACTCAAACTGGACCGCCTACTATGTTCATACTGTATATAAGCTATCCAGTATATTCATACTTCTTACAGTTTATTCCACATCCTATTTTATTTTATTCTTTATATACTCTGTGCATTACTCTGCACTTTACGGCTTTTTGCACTTCTGGTTCGATGCTAAACTGCATTTCGTTGTCTCAGTACCTGTACTCTGGGCAATCACAATGAAATTGAATCTAATTTAATAAAAAAAAGGACATACTATATGACGCTCACCATCGCATGTTTTCCTGAAAATCACAATACCTGCTTAGGTGTGTCAAATAAGGGCTGACCTGAATGCTTTGAAGCTTCAACCATTGCTATGGTGATCAACCTCCAAATATTACGGATATTGCTGTTTGTTATGTGTAGAGGTGAATGTGTGTACAGTAGTGCGTCAGCAGCACTGTCCCAAAGCTTAGAAAACCTTTGATTATTTCTCACCGAAGCTGCGAAGCCCAAAAAATGGTATTCAGGACAGCTCTATAGCACATTTCAAATTATCAAATTGTTGATAATAACATGAGAGTGCATGATAATATGAAGTCACATATTATCATGCACAGCTGCCATAGTAATTAACGTTACTCTATAGATAGATAGATAGTAACTTTATTGATCCAGAGGGAAATTCAAGTTTCCAGCATCACAGTTCCATAGTTCAAAACATGTTAGTAAAAAGGCAGTAAAAAAGTTAGTAGTGCAAAGTACAAAAACATATACCAGATATAAAAATACAAGGAGATGAAGAAAACTGTTAAAACTGAATATAGTGCAGGGTAACAGCTGTGATACACGACTATTAAAAAAAATTAGTATAGTGCAGGGTAACTCCAGTAGCTTAGTCTGTGTGCATTATCTGTCCTGCAGATGCATACACATATATATATATATAAAACATATACACATATATATATATATATATAAAACATATACATATACACACATATATATATATATATATATATGCGCTGCACCGCCTGTTGCCTTGGTACCGTTTCCATGGCAACAGCCATGTGAACTCGTATCTTCGTGTGATCCTTCTCCTTCAGTGCTGCTTTAATTGGCCTATATGCCTTAATTGCGTCTTTCCATGATGTCTGTTAGCATGATAGTCAAAAGTTGTCAAAGTAAAGTCGTTTGCCATCAAGTTCAGTTCTCTGCTGCCAGGCTTTCTGAAGGACCAGCTCTTTAATATGAAACTGTAGAGAGTTGACGTGAGAGTAATAATGATCTATCTATCTGAGTGGTGGTCGCTGCTGGGTTCAGGACCAGAGCCCTGCTGTGAGCCCTGCTGGGTCTGGAGATCCTCCCTCAGGTAGTGCCAGGTGACTTTACAAACAACTCACTCACAAACTCACCAACTAATCTCCCCTCTTTATCTTAATAACTGAAGTTGTCACTTGTACACTGAGGTGGACCTCCAGGTAAAGAGATCTGGCATGACTTGATTTCACTGATAGAAAGTTCTGGTCATTCCAATCTATGCCAATATAGTCTTTAATAACTTAATTCATCAGTCAATAATTAAAGACAATCCAGTATGTTAGTGGAAAAATGAAGATTCAGGCTAGTAGCTAATGGATGACAGGGCAAATGATTGTGAAATCATTGTTGTACATTAAAAAGTAAACATCCTTTTACATTTGGGGGAAAAAAAGGAAATATATTAAACTTTTTTGACATGTCATGTCTGTTATAGTATTTTTGAGGTGGGAAAATTCACATGCCAATAACTTGAAGTCAACCCAATATCTACTACCAATATTGAGACATCCCTAATTTCTGGTATGAATACTACTCAATCATTTTTAATGATCAAGATAAATCCAAAATAAACTTATACTTTTCTAAAGTAGCCTAGTTGGATTCATCTTTCCCTATAAACAGCGTGTCTTTCATCTGGAGGCAGGCTGATTCCAGGTCTGCTATTCGGGATTGTGCCTCCGCGATGTTAGCGTTTTGACTCTGTAGCTCTGTCTTTAAACTCTGTAAGATCTTCTTTCATAGTTTTCTTGATGTCCTTTTTTAATTCACTAAGATCCCGTCTCATTTCTTGTTTAAAGTCGTTCAGCTCTTTAGAGAGTAGGCTACTGACGTCAGGCCCTCTAGTAGTGCATGTTGGCTAGCTGTTGTGTTAGCTTCTACTGCCGTTGCTTCCTCGTCGTCGTCATTCTGTTCAACAAACTCGGCCACACAGTTTTCTTGTGTTTTATTCATTTTCTTGTCAGTCTTATGACTCCTCTGCGATTTCCCTCCTTTCATGATTAAGTTAAACTGGTTTTAATGCTATTTTATATTGATAGAAGGTACTTTAAAAAAACGACTTTGAGGAGCTCACCACTACACGTCCATCTTGTTTGTACCGCCATCGGAAGTCTCAGAATGACTTCTTTTATTTTGATATATAAGTACATCTTGCTGATAATACCCAGCCCACATGGGTTATGCTGGGAGTACCTGGGTACCAAGTGGGTATAGGCCCAAAATGGGCATCTTATCTGGGGCCCACTTGGATCAACTAAGTTGGTCCCATGTGGGTTCTAGTTGGGTCACTAATGGGAAATTAGTGCATGGGCTCAGAATGGGCAACACAAATGGGGCCCACTTAGATCAACTAAGTTGGTCCCATATGGGCTCCCCATGAGGGCTACCCGTGTGGGTCTTAGTTGGGTCACTACTGGGAAATTAGTGCATGGGGCCAACATGGAAACTGTGGACCAAACCCACTTACAACCCATATTTCAGGCCATGTAGTTCCCACATAGAATTTAAACCTGGGGCCGAGATGGGTTTTGGTTTATGTTGCCCGGATTGGGCCCATATAACACCCAGTGTACTCCTGCATGAAACCCACAAGGGCAATTGGCATGGGGCCATTATGGAACCCATGGACAATGCCATATAGGGCCCACTTTTCAGCCCATTTACTACCAACATGGGCCCCACATACAAATGTTGGCTGGGTACTGAGGATGATTTTTAATGCAGGACTTTTATAATTTTACATGGTTGCACTGGTACTTTTACTCAAAGGGGACATATCATGCTCATTTTCAGGTTCATATTTGTATTTTGGGTTTCTACTAGAACATGTTTACATGCTTTTATGTTAAAAGAAACACATTATTTTTCTCATACTGTCAGTCTGAATATACCGTCTGTCTCTTTAAGACCCCAGTCTGCTCTGATTGGCCTGCGAGAAAAATATGGTTCCCCTTTGCAAAGGTAGTTCTCAAGCTGTGGGCGATATATTCTAATGAGCCTGCATGTTGACAGAGGAAGGAGAGCCAAATGTGAATCACATGTTTTCTGATCTAGACAGACCACAAAAAACTGACTGGATTGTTTTATTTCATTTTATTTATTTTGGGTCGGTAGGCACTCCAGATATTCAAATGTTTTTGCAGGTTTCCACCAAGCAGTCCAGTTCAGTTCAGTTCATTACACAAGAACAGTTACTTTTGCGTCTCTATTAAGTTGTGGATGGTATCAATAGAATCAATCCGTTCTTGGTACCTCCTCAGTCGAGGTTCCAAGCAAGCTGAGCCGATCCTAGAGTCAGAGAGAATCATCACTAGTGCGACACGAGACGTCCTGCACAAACCCGCCGTTTTCAAATAGCCAAGCTACCATCAATAGTGACTGCCATTTTTAATTAACTTGACCCCGCCGTACAAATGATGATGTGCAGAGCCTCTGTTTGGTTGCCGTTGAAATGATCCATCAGCGATTGTCCTGTTGAAGATGATGTCACGACAGTTTCATAAACCGTCGCTATGGTGATCAGTTGAGAATCCTGCAAACACTGAGAGGGTACTATCTGCAGTGGAAACACATCACAGAGAAAAGTAAAAAAAAAGTACCAGATACCAAAACAGAGTCAAGTCAAGTCAAGTCGTGTGGAGTCGATTTGAGCAGAGCCGTACCATGCAGCGGAAACACGGCATATGTGCACAAGCATTGAAAAAGGGATTTTTTCATGATATGTCCCCTTTAAGGGAAGGATCGGTGTACTAAGCTTGTTACAGTTAATAAAGGCATAAATAATAATCAGTATTACTTACAAAACACCTGATTTTGTGAGGAGTCTGTTTCATTTCCCTTGCAAAAAACAGTAACATACTATGTTTAGAACGCAAGTTCTCTTTTTTCTGTTCCATAATTAGCTAGGAATAGTCTAGTCAAATCAGATAATAAAAAGAGATAAACTGTATAAAACAAGGATGACTCTTCGCAGCTCACACTGTGTGTTCTTAAGCAGCTTATCTGGGTCGAGGCAAAAAGTAAGGAAACCCATTCTGAACCAGCGTACGCCTACTGATGTTTACAGCAGTGGGTGGATGACACCTACAAGCTGGAATCTCAGTTCCAGATATTACTGTGCCTTTCCATTTGAAGTTAAAAATCAATATCCGGGTTACCTTAGAGATTTTGAAATCAAAATGTAAAAGATTTGTGGTGTTGGAAATGTCAAAAAGCGTGTGACACTGCTTGACACTGAATTCACCACAGAAAGTGTTGTTCTTTATATCTACGCAGCACGTTTTCCTTGGCCTGGCCTGCTAACCACACACCTGGTCTGCCTTGCTAACTACGCCAGTTTCACACAGGCTTATTGTTGGCTGCCCTGCAGGTGGAGATGCTAAACGGAGACGTGGGCGACTGTAGCATTTACTGCTCTGTGGGTTTGCATATTTACTGTAAATGCTACTGCAAACGCTGCAAACACACGCAAATGACTCTTTTATGGTTTGCATTAACACATGGGTTAACTAACAAGCTGAAGCTGTGGTTGACAGGCGTGAGCGTGTTTGCATGTATGTGTGAATACTGTACAATGTGATGCGTGTCTGAAGGCTCTTACTCAAAACCTGATATCTACCTGTGCCACATGCAAAACACGCTGCTTTTAGAAGTAATATCGTCCTGTTGACCCTTTCCTTTCTTCTCTACCAGGATGTTATGTTGCTGGGATTGAATGAAACATCAACAGTTTATCAGTGCTGGACAAACACTTCACTCCTCCTCGCCATAATGGACAGCATGGACGCTCCATCTCACCCGTCACCAGACGACAAGCAGCTTTCCTGATTCAAGCTTCCTGTTGGTTTCACAAGGCAGCTTGTCTTGACAGTTAACAGTAAACAGCTCTTGGCTTAAGATGAACCTTGCCAACCACAGCTGTAAGAGCAGTGAAGATCTCCGGATGTACCAGCACAATGTGTACGCAGTGGTGTACAGTGTGATCTTAGCACCGGGCCTGTTGGGTAACGTGCTGGCACTCTGGGTGTTCAAGGTTTATATCAGAGAAACCAAGAAAGCTGTGGTGTTCATGATGAACCTGGCTGTGGCCGACCTGCTGCAGGTAAACATCCTTTTTTTTTTTAGGTTTTTAGTCATCTAATTTAATTTCATTACTGGCTTATCTATGAATTATTGTTTCAATTGACTGTTTAACTGATAGCACTTTACTTTAGTCCCCGTAATAAGCATTTAAAAGTAGTATACAGCACTTCCTGGGATTGTTTATATCACTCTATGACGTAGTTGTAAGCAGATATAAGGACATTTTAAAGTATTTAAAGGGGACCCTTTATGTTTATTTACAGGTGCATACTTATATTTTGGGTTTCTACTAGAACATGTTTACATGCTTTAATGTTCAAAAAACGCTTTATTTTTCTCATACCAGCTGTGCTGCAGCACAGCACCAGTTATTTAACTATCTAATCTAATCTAAGATACATTTCAAAGTTCAGTCGACGCTAAAATTAGGTTTAAGTGGCTGTTACTCTAATCAAGTGGGCATCTACCGCATTGCTTGTTTGTAGTTCTACCTCTACAGCCATCCTGACTCCTCTCTGCTCTCCTCAGGTGCTCTCTCTGCCTCTACGGATCTACTACTACCTGAACAACACCTGGCCCTTTGGCCACCCTCTCTGCATGATCTGCTTCTACCTGAAGTACGTCAACATGTACGCCTCCATCTACTTCCTGGTGTGCGTCAGCGTGCGTCGCTGTGAGCTCATCAAGCGTCCGCTGAGGTACAACTCATCCAGGCGGAGAGGGGATATGTTTATAAGTGCCCTCGGCTGGCTGCTGGTCTGCTTGTGCTGCCTGCCCTTCCTTCTGCTGAGGAGCACCAGCGGTGAAGCAGTCTCAAGTCTCGTCACCTCGGAGGCCAGCGTGCCAGCGGTGTGCTTCTCAGAGCTGCCCATGAGGCATGTGAGTATGCCAGTAGCCTGGGCCCTCCTGATCCTGGCAGAGCTGCTGGGCTTCATCATCCCCCTCGTCCTGGTGTTAGCCTGCACCTGTCTGACTGCAGGGAGCCTCCGGGAGCCGGCGACGGGGGCAATTCCTGACCGGGGGGAGAAGCGTAGGGCGTTGAGGATGGTGATGAGCTGTGCTGCGGTCTTCCTAGTGTGCTTCGCTCCTTACCACATCACCATGCCCCTAGACTTCCTGGTAAAAGCTGACGCCCTGAGCAGCTGCGCCATCAGAGACCTAATTCTGCGATGTCACCCCGTCACTCTCTGCCTGGCCAGCCTGAACTGCAGCCTGGACCCACTCATGTACTATTTCACAACGGATGAATTCAAGAGGCGACTGAGCAAGCCGGAGATACCAGAGAGCATGACTTTCACCAGGCATCGTCTGTCATGTATAACTGGAGGAGTGGACACAGTGGAGAACTAGAGTACAGCCAGTCTCTCTAAGCTCTCTTGTTGAAGAACCAACAACCACTAAGCCCCGAGACAAAGACTCCTTAAAACTAACGAAATATAGTTTACAAACTAGTACATGAAAACATGGGAGTAGGTTTCAAAATGTCATTTTTTTTCTATTTATATTTCAATAAAAGGTGTGTCTGTTCTTTCTAAATTTGTTTGCCCCTGGTGAAGAGTGAGCTGTTCCTTATGAAGGATGGACCTGCCATCAGTGCCAACATCTCTAAAAAGCATCAGGAAATACAGAATACATCTAAATTTTCCCTCTAGATTCAATTTCATGATGAGATAAGAACATGAAGAGGACGTGTTGGAGCTGCTGTAATAACAAGCAAACGGCCACAATATTCAGTAGGTAAAGAAACTTTATTCAACAATAAAGTGAATTCAGTTCAGTAGCTGCACACAACATTGGTTTTTAACTAATCTTCTAGTATTGTTAAAAAGCTGAGACAGAAACACAGTTTTTACACGCACACTTCCTGTCTGATTGTCTTTCTGTGCAGGCATCGAGTGGGAAACCACTGAAAAGTTATTTGGCAAAAGGCCATTTTTTTCATACTTTCAAGCTCTTCCT
Organism: Sebastiscus tertius; assembly: GCA_916701665.1. Classification (NCBI taxonomy): domain Eukaryota; kingdom Metazoa; phylum Chordata; class Actinopteri; order Perciformes; family Sebastidae; genus Sebastiscus; species Sebastiscus tertius. Next base: position 43,696 of record CAKAOH010001592.1, read on the forward strand.
TAAAGCTGCAGTAGGTAGCTTTTGAGCAAATATGATTAAAAAGTTATTTTTGTAAAATGGTCACTATATCCCGACAGTAGTGCATGAGGCAGATAATGTGTGACAAAAATAAATCATGTTTCTCTGCCTCTTCCTAGTACTCATAATGCAAATTTCAACTTGCCTGAAAGAAAACATCCAATCAGAGCCGAGAAGTCTCTACAGCAGCGGTCAATCACTGCTTGTGAAACTCGCAAACTCTGATCAAACGGTCAAACTAGGCAGCGCTGATCAAATATGAATCAACATTCTGTAACTGTAATGCCTATTTCTTGCCTCAAATGTTTTTAGAAACATCTTGTAGTGTACGGTTTAGCTGTAAAATGAGAAAGTTGCCAGTGGACGGTGATTGGTTTTGGCACGACTGTTTTCAACATGGCGGCTGGGTCAAAAACTGTTTTCCTTCTTGCAGATGCCATTAGGAGAACTAAAAGGAGGAAGAGGAACATGTTTTTTCACAGATTACCTGTCTGATGCAGTACTGTCAGTATAAAGTGACAGTTTTATAAAAAATAACATTATGATCATATTTGCTCAAAGTTACCTACTGCAGCCTTAAGGGCGTTCAAGAACAATTGCTTTGTGCAGATCCATTGAAGGATTTTTACAAACATCTTGTTCCCGTGACAATTTTAAATAAATAGAGTTCTTCAAAAATTGTAGCCACCTATAATAGTGAGCTATTTATTACAGCTACCTCAGATTCATAAATAAGAATTTAAAAACAGAAAGTTAGTGTCTTCAAATTTGGTGAAATTTCCCTTTAGCTTATCGACCGTCCTTTCAAGTTTATCGTCACAAATGAGATTTCTACACAAACACGAGTCATATGGGGTGCTGGACTGCTCGCCGTCAGGTAGGACACCATTAATTACATAAAATCATCACACAGCAGGACAGCAGAGGCCTCCGGGAGCAGCGGGGCACTCTGGGAAATATCTACAAAAAGGGGTGAGTGAGAGCTCGGGGGGCTCGAGCATCTCTGGTACCGTCTAGAGCAGACACGGACGGCCATGTTACATGTAACTGTACGGTACCATATGTTTCCTGGATGACTTGTGCTATGTCACACTATAACAAGGCTGCTCTAGAAAACCCATTGAGAGTGGGAACAGTAGGCCGACACACAGACAGGTCTGATATGAATGACTTCTCAGCATCACTAGAATATTCAGTAGTAGAAGGACTCTCGTCTGGACGTGAGTGTAATACAGTAACAACGATAAGATAATTCAGCAGGAAGCTACGGCAACAGAACAGAAACCAACGCAACAAATGAAACTTAGTGTACTTATAGTAAGCAGGCTGACGCTGGTTATTAGTACAAGACTAACTAGTTAATACTTGAGCAAGAGAGCTATGACCTATACAGGTTCAGGGGGTTAGGCTATATAACGCTGGAACTTAAATTCACTTATCACATGGGGTTAAAGCGAGGGAGGCAAAAAAGTTAATAGTTTTATACAAAAGTAACTTTCTGCTGAAAGCTGTTCACTCCTTCGCCTACTCCCTCCTACTCTCTCTCTGTCACTATCACTCTCTCACTCGCTTCCTGACCTACGCTCGAGCCCTCCCATCAAGCCTTGCAGATCCGGGTCTCCGTCACAAACTTGTTCTCGAAGTGGTGGATGGTGAAACATTCGTCCGCGGAGCGCTTCTGGATGCCTCCACCTGATGGACACAAAGACACATAAACCTTAGTCCTAAATATTGAAGTGACTACATGTTTGATACGTTTTCCTTTTCAAGTCTAACTCATATTAAAATTAATTTTTGCTAAGAAATCGGTACATATATGGAGGTGGGCATGGTTGGTATTCAGCTGCAGGGGAGAGGAAGGTGTGGGGAAGGCTCATGAGAGCAGTGAGACCAGATGAGTTGATTGACACAGCTGGTGCTTATTGTCTAATCACACTCTCCCTTTAAGTGCAGCAGTGTGTTGGACCTCGGATGGCAGAGACACACACAGAGAGGAGCAGGCCACGTAGGCTGGTGGTGCTGTGGACTTAAGAACGGAGAAAGAGTTGTGTTTGCAGTAGGGCTGTCAAAATTAGCTCGATAATAACATGCCAACGCAAATTAGTTTTAACGGCACTAATTTCTTGAACGCATTAACGCAACTTACGATTTTTAGGGCTCAGTTTTAAAGCTAGAGTGAAGATACTGGCATCATGTGAAACTACAAAAACCTAAGGAATCTATTGGTTCCAACCATGTCCTACTACCGTGTCAGGAAGGAGGCTAAATAACGCTCCCAACTTACGCTAAATTTTGGTGAGGAAAAACTGGCATGGCCATTTTCAAAGGGGTCCCTTGACCTCTGACCTCAACATATGTGAATAAAAATGGGTTCTATGGGTACCCACGAGTCTCTCCCTTACAGACATGCCCACTTTATGATAATCACATGCAGTTTGGGGCAAGTCATAGGGCTTGCGTACTGTTGGGCTTGAGTTTGTCATGTTTGCCATATTTCTTTACGCTAAATGCAGTACCTGTGAGGGCTTCTGGACAATATTTCTCACTGTTTTGTGTTGTTAATTGATTTCCAATAATAGATATAAACATACATTTGCATAAAGCAAACATATTTGCCCACTCCCATGATGATAAGAGTATTGAATACTTGACAAATCTCCCTTTAAGGTACATTTTACACAGATAAAAAAATGTGCGATTAATTTGTAATTAATCGTGATTAACTATGGACAATTGTGAGATTAATATTTGAATCGATTGAAAGCCCTAGTTGCTGAACCTCATGCGCCCGGGGACCAGGCAGCCTGAGGCGCATCGTACAACTTGTAAATCTGTGTTAAAGAAGTGTGTGATCAGTCCTAATTTAAAAGCCGCTTAACATTTGCAGCAATTTGTCCTGTCTGTGTTTGTGCTGAGAGAACCTACGGTGGCAGCAGTCTCGCTACAATATGTTCTTAGCATTGACTTTGACTTGTGTACTTATCAGTCAAAACTGTAATGACAAAAAATAAGAACATTAAAGAGGACCTATTATGCTCATTTTCAGGTGCATACTTGTATTTTGGGGTTCTACTAGAACATGTTTACATGCTTTAATCTTAAAAAAACACTCATACTGACTGTGCTGCAGCACCTCTTTTCACCCTCTGTCTAAAACGCTCTGTTGTCGAAAAGTTGTGATTAGTCAACCAAACCCTTCGGACTCCGCTCCAGCGCTGCTCTAACTAGCTTTGTTTGAGGGCGTGCCAAACTAGTCTCTGGGCAGATATTATGCAAATATGTTACTTAGTGACATCACCACGTTACGGAAGAAAAGACGGGACTTCAAGCAAGGTGTTGCAGGCAGTTCAGGAGTGTTTCTGTGGGGGAGAGTAAGTCTCTTTGGCAATGACTTTGGAACTTTGCAGACCTTTTACATGCACAAAAAACTATATAACACTGAAGGAAAGGGAAAAAGCACAAAAGCATAATAAGTCCCCTTTAACTTTTATTTACAGCCCCCTCTATAATAGTGTTCTGCAGGGGGCGTGCATTTTTTTTCCTAACTGACAATGTTGGTACTGATAATTTGATTAGTGCAATATCTGTATGGGCACTAAAGATAGTTTATTTTATAAATTCAAAATCTAAATTAGCTACTTTTGTGGTGTTATGTAGAGAAAGCTGTACCTTAAAAAGTCAAACTAGATTCAAACACTCTGCTCCCTTTTAATTAGCTGAATCAAGTTTAAATTGTATTAATAATGGGTTTTATTTAGCTGTAACCTTGAAATGTCGCCTCTCAAATGCGAGCTGACCGCTGCCATGGCAAAACAAAAGCCTGCCCAGAGGCTTGAAGCTTAGACACCATGTCCACAAAAATGGTTTTATCCTCTTTTGAACAATAGCAGCAGTATCATTACCAGCTTATAATTCCTCACACAAAAAAGTGAGGAAGCATAAAATGAAAACAAATGCAGGTACTTTTAAATTATGAACGAAGCTTAACAAACATGACAACATTTCAGTTTTAACTGTACAGTACATCCAGACCTGGCAGGCTGGAGCGGCGTTGCATCCTGTACGTTTCCTTTCCATCACAAAGCCGGCGGATGTAGAAGCCCAGAGGCTTGATGTCATCGATACGCTCCGTCACCACCAGGTCCTCGTGCACCAAGTAGCTGCGGTAGGAGCCAGACTGGGACGAAAAGAAGGGATCGTGAAGAAATCATAAGACATCTTTAAACCACGTTTAGTCTTCGTGCAAATAGAAGCAGCCAAGTGTGAAACTAAGAGTGGGAAGGACTTTGTCTAATTAATGAATCATCGCCAAACTTCTGCATTTCATGAAACACTTCCACATTGGATAATGAAATTCACCGATTGCACCACCACCCACCAAACACCAACTGCTGTACAACATGTCATGGTGGAGAACTCAGTGAAAATGATTTGTTCTCAGTGCCTACATACAGTCTGACTCTTCTCTAACTTGGTCTAGCTGACTCTGTTCTTCCTTCGCAAAACTCGACTTTTTTTTATTTAAAAAAAAAAAAAATGTATTGTAATATTGTTATAAAATACACCAGTAATTTTTTTTTTAATGAATTTGTTTTCTGAAGAAATAACTGTCTATGATCAAAATGTGATGATTTCTAGCCATGCTAGCATCATGGCTATATGGATGGCAATGACTGACCCCTTAACTTTTCATCCAGCGCCATCATCAGGTCAAAATTTAATTAGTAAACAAATACTTTGGTTAATAACTAAAAACTTAAAAAACTAATATTTGAATCAGCCTCAGCTGTACCTTGTGTTTAGTGCTAATTTGCAAATGATAGCATGTTGAAACACTAAACCAAAGAACATATATTGCCAAGAACTGAAAGTCAATTGTTCGTTCCACCGCAACATCAGCACCCAGCAGCAAAGCTACGCTTCCACCATTTTGCACTGAAAGCGACTACCGGAGTGCCAGTAAAACGTACGCCTATAAAGTGTCGTACGAAAGTAAAAAAAAAATATTTCTGTTCTATTGTCATATTCTACCAAAATGACCTGTGTTGAACAATAAAATATTACAAATGTATTAAGCGTTTTCAGTCCAAAATGGTTTGCTTCTGTACTCTTTTACTAAATGAACTAAGACGGTGAACATTGTAAACATTATACCTGCTAAACATCAGCATGTTAGCGTTATTATTGTGGGCATGTTAGCATGCTGATGTTAGCATTTAGCTCAAAGCGCTGCTGTGCCTTAAGTAGCAGCATGGCTGTAGACTTTTTTGGTCTCATTAACTTTATGATTGAGCAAAGAAAACACATTTAAAAGGAACAGTGTGTAGCGTTTAGGGGGATCTAATGGCAGAAATAGAATATTATATTATCAAGTATGTTTTCTTTAGTGTGTAATGACCTGAAAATAAGAGTTGTTTTGTTTTTGTTACCTTAGAATGAGAATGTTAATCTAATTAGGGAGCTGGTCCTCCTCATGGAGCTGGCCGCAATGTTTCTACAGTAGCCCAGAACGGACAAACCAAACACTGGCTCTAGGGCCATTCGCGTTTTCACATTTTTCGTCGGCCACCGTAGTTCTCCTACGCGCTTTGCACGCGGTAGGAGTTTCAGTTGGTTTCATTCTGCAACCTCACCACTAGATGCCACCAATCCTACACACTGCACCTTTAATACCTTTCACTACAGACTTCATTTAGTGGTCTACTGAAACCTTTTTTTCATATCACATATGTAACAGCAATGAAAGAGGAAAAAAATATGTGAGTACTAAATTCTGGTGGAGATTACTCACATAGTGTTACTAATACAGAATGTCTGGGAAAGGGGAAGATGATGTGTGCTGGAAATTTTTACTCTACAAATTACAGACATGACAGATTTGCACAGGATTAAAGCACAGACAATCTCTGGAATTATTATAAAGCCCTGGATTTCCCCAGGTAATATTTAGCCCTTAATATTAGAGCTTATGCGTGAGCATGAGAGAGAGTGCTGTGCCAGTATAGTTTGTCTCTCTACTGGCAGCTGCATCCTGAGATCCGAGAACACGATCTGATCACTACTCACCATCAGCTGTGAGAAGAGGTCGATGAGGTCCTGAGGGGGGAGCACCACCGAGGTGTTCAGAGGAATCACAAAGCAGGTCCTCAGAGTCAGGTCCAGATATGCCGTCAGCTTCTACTCACACACAAACAACAATCAGGAAATAAACCACATTAATGGGAGAGCGCACCAGCATCTACAGTACTGTAACTGCTGTATTCACTGTGTGAGTGTTACCCTGTTGAAGTCATGGAGGATGTAAGCAGGGTCCCCAGGTCTGAAACGGGGGGGTGGGACGCTGATGACGGCCATGCTGTCAGAGATCTCCACCTCCTCCTCCACCCGTGGCAGGTAGTACGGCTGGTTCTCTCCTCCAGCTCCGCCTGACACGTCACTGAACTGCATCGCACCGTGATACAGCCTCTGGAGGACACACGCAAGCAACAAAATAAAACACATTGATGCACACAGAGACAAAAATCCAGGCACATTTTTTTTCATGACTTCGTGGTTAACAAATGTATCGTTATTTTTGCGATTAAATGTTTTCATTTACTTCTTTTATTGCCCCCACATTCTGCATTTATCTATTTGGGTTTCAACAATCGGAAAATCAGCATGAACCATCTGCACAGGAAGTACTTTTGGTGAGGTGGCCCATTGCAACATTTAATCATTTCTACACAGGAACAAACCAACACATGCCTCCAAGGTACATTGTCAACACGTGGTGATGTGGTTCTTTGCTTCTGCAACCACAAGTGGTCAGACACTGTAGATCTACCCTGCCAGTGGTTTCTATACAGTGCCTTCCTGTCTGCTCTGCAAACAAACCGTACCAGTCTTGCAATAACATACTGCAGCAATACAGTTTGCTCATGAGTGGCAACAGATCAGAGTATCTACATCAAAGAGGCAGGATTTGGTCTTAAAAGAAGTGCTGACGAAGCTTAAAGCTGCATTAAATGACTTTCGGTCACTAGGGGGCAGAAAATACCTTCAATATTCCACTGAATTTTGTACTTTTTTAAAGATATCTGTAGTTTCTTTTGTTACTGTTTATGTTTTTGCAGGTGTGTTATATGCATATATTGTTTTATGACAAAAATTGATAAGCTTGCTAGATGTTCAAGTCAACCAACCCAATCTGTTGACTGTTATCTGGAGACCAAACCAAAATAATGAGCTGACAGTGACTAGATAGATAGATAGATAGATAGATAGTAACTTTATTAATCCAGAGGGAAATTCAAGTAGAAGTGGCATGACCTTGTGGACTGTTGTGTCTATTCTCAATACAATTTGTAGAATCATTCAGGTAAGAGGAAGGTTAAATCTTAAATATCACAATTTGTAGGTGGGATGAATCTCCTAAACAAAGTTGAATTTCATTTGAACTAAGAAGTGTGTGTGCATTCAGTTTAATGAGCCAGTTTAAGCTTTGCTTCATTTGCATAAGATAAGAAGCCCCTGCAGGCACAGATGTACTATATTGGATGTGAGACCCTCTCACTGACAACACAGCAAAATTAAAAAAAAAGGTGAAGTCTGCACTTTCTCTGAAGACGGAAGTGAGCAAGCATCAGCATTCCAGTTTCCCACCAGGGCGAGACTTTAATAACTCTTCTCAAACTCAAATAACACTTCCTGACCTGCTGCAAGCACTTCAGTGAAAAACATTAATGTGCATTTCTCCCATGATTGTCCATCTTGGTGTATTCTTTTTTTGTGATAAAATTCATTGATTTTAAAGCTATGCATAGGAAATTATTAACAAAAAAAGTTTTTTAAAAAAATGGCATAATTTAAAAATAAAACTTAATTATAATTTATTAAATAAAAAATGCATTAAAATAATAATAATAATAATAATAATAATAATAATAATAAATTGTTGTATTCTGATGCTGACTAAAATGCAGATTAAACATTTCGAAGCGTTTTGTAATGTTAATATAGCAAATTTAAACCACTATGCAGCCTGCTGAGATGCTTTTGGATTGTGTACATCTCACATATACTTGTAAAAGTACATGGATCACACGACATACTCTGTGGCACATGGGGTGGAGCTGTTTGACAAAGTCTATATGTCACGTAGACTGCCCCCAGTGAGTTTTATAACAATAACACACGTATAAAAACATTAAAAATCTCCAATAGCAATGATGATACTACTGTAATACCACTAGTAATTACAATTTATTTAAAGCTATAAACCTCTACAACTCCTCACCTCAGAGAACTGTCAGCTTTATAGTTTCTGTCTCAACCATACTCCAGTCTGTTTTGCTCCCGTAATAACCTTGCACATGTTAAATTTGCACATCAGCTCACTAAGGCATTTCATTTTTTATTTAGGACAAAAATTGTAACTTGCACACTTCGCTAACTTATATAGTATGTTATGGCACACCTTTCTAATGTATACAGTATTATAGTATGTTATTGTTATTCTGTGTTTATATTTTATATTTTCTAAGCTAGTTGTAGTAGTCTCTTCTGCACTATATTCACTTTTTTTAATAGTCATGTATCACAGCTGTTACCCTGCACTATATTCAGTTTTAACAGTTTTCATCATCTCCTTGTATTTTTATATCTGGTATATATTTTTGTACTTTGTACTACTAACTTTTTTGCTGCCTTTTTACTAACATGTTTTGCACTATGGAACTGTGATGCTGGAAACTTGAATTTCACTCGGGATCAATAAAGTTACTATCTATCTATCTATCTATCTATCTATATATTTATCTATCTATCTATCTATATATCTAGTAGTCTGGTATATTTATAGTGTATTCTAATATATTCTTTATATTGTGTGTATACTATAGATATTTATCTCTAGAGTTGATATGGATAGTTACTGTGTATTTATTGTTCCTGTACATTGCCTGGATAATCTATCTATTTATCTATCCAGCTATTTACAAACAAAAGCAAACACACATATGTACCTTTGGGGTGAAATATCGATAGAGGCATGCTCCTCCAACGATGAGCCCGCTGAGGATGAAGGCGATGCCCAGCAGGGTGAGCAGACAGCGACCTGTGGAGCCCTCGTTGCCCACTGGAGCAGAGGCCAGCTCAGGGTCCTACACACACACACACACACACACACACACACACACACACACACACACACACACACACACACACACACACACACACACACACACACACACACACACACACACACACACACACACACACACACACACGTATTCTGTCAGCAAAAATGTGAATAATATTGCATATCATAATAATATCAACATTCAACACATACATTAAATAGTTCATATTTTTGTTACACTTTGTTTAGCTCTTTTTTTTTTTTTTTTACTGTGTTAGCTGATGCATCTTGTTTTTTTGCACTATCCCCTTTGCTGCTGTACACTGCACATTTCCCCACTGCGGGACTAATAAAGGAATATCTTATCTTATCTTATCTTATCCAGCTTTGACTGCAGTCTACAATGCCACTGAGTGTTTGGCCTCTGCAGAACAGCTGTGTTGATGTTCAGCAGATGGGCGGTCCCTCTCTGTGTGCTGCTGCTGCATCAGGTACAATAAATATGTCTCTCTGTGCAATTTATGGAAAACACTGCAAACCTCTTAATATCAATTGTGCAAAATGCAAGATAGCACATAATGAGCATATAAAACACATACAGACATGGAGTGCATGGTCCCAGCGGCCGGTGCAGGCCCTCCATGCTACCAGACACCGGGCTGTCTCTCTGCAGCCCGTTAGCTCACCTTATCAGCGTCCGCCGCCTCTTTGCCCAGCGCCTTCTGCGCCAGAGCCGAGTTAAAAGCTATCTTCACCATGCTGGAGCGGGACAGTCAGCTCGGGTTTCTTGTGCAAACAGAAGAAGAGTGGTAGAGTAATAAGTGTGTCGGTGCTGGACTGCAGCAGCTCGGTTACTCGGTTCCTCTCAGCAGCAGCAGCAGCTCCTCCGCGCTGTGACGCACTTTGCAACCTCGGCTTTATCTAGAGCTTCCGGTGGCTGGAGGGGATTAAAGACGACATACCAACCGGAAACTGGTAAAAAACTACTTAAACTTCAGGCTGCATAACATATATAAACATGAGACGTTTAGGATGATTTAGACGACTGTTATTACTGGTTTGACAGCGACCACTGAAACCATTTATTACCTCATTTATTGCCTCCTCTTGGGAGTTCATGTGTGTGGCTTTGACGCCATCTAGCGGCCGCAGGTGGAAAGCACCCATATTTTTATTTTATTTTATTTTATTTTATTTTATTTTATTTTACTTTATTTTTTTTTTTATTTAATTATTTTTTTTTTATAGGCACTTTATTAATCCCCAGGGGGAAATTCAATTTTTACACTCTGTTATTTTACATAGAACATACACACAGGCCCGAAATACACACATGCACAAACAGGACCTATGTACATGCATTAATGGAGAGATGTATACAGGTGCATTAATTAATACATGCATTAATGGAGAGATGTCAAAGCGAGGGGGCTGAAGCCTGACAGGCGCCCCGAGCAGCTGGGGGTTTGGTGCCTTGCTCAAGGGCACCTCGGCAGTACCCAAGAGGCAAACTGGCATCTCTCCATCTACCAGTTCACACTCAGTACTTGGTCCAACACTTTTTATCGTGCTTTTAAAAATTGAAACTTGCAAAACACAACTCTCCACATGAGAGGTCATGCAAAGTATAATAATAATAATTATACATTGGAGAAGAGTGTGCTTTACCGCCAGTCTTGCCACAGTAATAACAGTAATAATTGAATAAAATAAATAATATTAAAAATATTAACTAAAAAAATAAATAGATAGAAAATAAAAATAAATAAATAAATAAGGGATGGATTCCTATTACCCTTGTCAGCAAACCAATTGGTGTATCTGCAGTGGGTCTGTCCAAATTCTGTTACTGCAATCAAGTGTGACTAAAGAGTAAGTGGGAAACTCGTAATGAAGATGGTGGTATACATATTTGTTAATGTTTCAGTTTCTGGTCTGGCTAAAGTAATTTATAAAAGTTAACCATATTTTGTAGAACTTACCCTAATGTCTTTTTAATGAGAACTTTATTTTGTGTAATGGAAATGCTCCCATCAGTCGTGTCTAGAAGGGAACCTGTCTCTCACGAGACAAACCTTAACTATTAGAGGTCAATGCCTAACCTTAACTAGTCAAGGGAAATGCCTAACCTTAACTATTAGAGATCAATGCATAACTTTAACTATTCAACGTCAATGCCTAACCTTAAGTAGTCAAGGTCAATGCCTAACCTTAACTATAAGAGGTCAATGCTTAACCTTAACTAGTCAAGGGAAATGCCTAACCTTAACTATTAGAGGTCAAAGCATAACCTTAACCACAGTTTGCTAGTTCCCTTCTAGACACTACCCTCCCGGTCAGGAAAAATCAGCTTCCATTCATTAGACTGAATTTAATACCACAAGACTTGAACTATTTACACTTTCAATTAAGCTTGTCTCCATTTACCTGCTATGTTCTGTGCAGCACATGACACAAAAATGACTCAATTTTGCACCGTAATGAAATGAAAATAATATTTGGAGTGCATAAAGTAGCCCATTCATCTCTGTGAATATTCCACTCTGTAAACTGACTCTGTAAATATATCCCCCTCCTAAAGGCTGGGCACTACCTGCCAGTGTGTCTGCCCACTCACACACACAGTACGCCGCCTTCACTGCACTGCGTGGAAACACAGGCCGGTGCCAAGGCTGTACTGTATGTCTGACACATATCCTCAGTCCTCTGGTCTGTGGTGGTCCTGTGCTTCCTCTGCTTTCACTCTCCTTGGTTGTATGTACGAGTAAATAAACACTTACTGCTGTACCGGTGCTCTAATTCCACGCAACTCTGTGGCATCTCTCCAGCCCTCTGCACTGCAACTGTACCATATGCATCTCCCAGTCTCACAAACACACACACACACACACACTCTGCAGCGAGGCTATGATATTTCCTCTGTTAAACAGACAGATTGGACCGGTAATCACCACTGAAAGGTACATAAACAGAGCAGCTGATTTCTGTACCTAACTCCCCCTCCATCCACCCCCCTAAACTTGACTCTCCCTGAAAAGCCTAAGTGGTCCTGAAGGCTTGTTTATGGGCTCGTCTTACGCTGTGTTTGATCTGAGAGCTTGCCCACACATGCATGCGTGGACACACACGCACACACACGCAGCGAGCGAGAGGGAGAGCCAGCATTAGCAGTAATAGCTGAGATGATAAACAAAAGACTTAGATTTAATCCTGAGGGCTTCTCGGCATCACACACAACAGAGGAAGAGGGGGAAAAAAGCAGAGGAGGGGAGCCAGGAGGAGATCTCGTTCCAGAGGGAAACGAGGGATGATTGGGGGGGGCGGCAGGTGGGGGTGACATGGAGTGATTCTGGGGGAGAGTAAAGTGATGACTGGGAAAAACAGGGAGAGGCAGAGCAATCTGCAGTGTCTGATGCTTGAGTGAGTTTTCCGAGGAGCTGATTAACGGCAGATTAAACTCGCCGTCCATCCAGTTTACATCTCAAACTTTCTAATAAGCCTGCTAGGTAGAATTTCTGTGCCTCTCAGACTGAAAACATACACAAATGGACACCCATGTTTTTGCACACATGCAGGCACACACAGAGGCAACAGGGCGTCATAATGGTGGATGGCAGGCGTGCATTATGGGAGTTTGGATGCCAGTGTTTCCCTGTGGTCTGCAGAAAGTGTCCAATAAAAGCAATGCACATGTAGACACAAACACGCACACTCATTTGCCCTGCAATGTCAGCAAACTGAGAAAGTCTGCAGGGGCATTCATAAAGTGTGAGAAAAAGAAGCTCTCATGCATGACATCACCCGCACGAAAGCCAAAAAATATGAACACACACTTCATAGATTTGTCATCAATTTCAATACCAGACATGTGAAGCCGCAAGTGACAAATGACTTTGTCCCTTTCACTGCTCCCAACAGTATCGGCACACACACTAATATACAGCCCCCACAACTGCTATGGTAACAGCTGGCCACAGAGTTGCGTTGAACCAAAAAGTTAGACACTGCTCAGTGCTTCATAACGTCACTGACATGTCTTCATGTGGACACACCATAATCACCATGTGCCTCGAGTGGGAGAACATTTAGTGGTCAAAGAGAGAGAGAGAGAGAGATGGAGAAAATGGAAGAGAGAAACAGAAGAGCAGATCTCATGGGTATACAGGCCTACATGTGGCGGAGTGCAGTGATGCTGCTTCAAAGCCCCTTTCAGATTTCCCCTCCCAAAAAAATCAGCGTGCATCACACTCTCATGATCCCTGCCCCGCCACACACACACTTTTGGCAATCGCATATGGCTTGGAGACAAGGGTGACAAATGAGTCTTTCCTGTGAGTATCAGCTTCTAAAGCTACCTTCGCTCTCCCATAGCACTGCCTGTCTGCCTGTCTTCATCCCCTCAGCTTGGCTCACCTCAGGGAAATGTAATAATTTCATGCTGAAGGAGCTCTGGTGGGGGTGTTGGGTAAATTTCGCGCTAGTATTTAGCTAGCTGGTGTGCGTTACCAAAGAAATGTTTTATTAGTTTTGAGGGCAATGAGTGTGTTTTCTGTAAAGGTGAAACCGCGGAGTATCTCTTTGTTTCATGCTCTCATACCCAGTTGTTCTGGAAACAATTCATGGAAGGGTTAAGAGGCAAATCCAAAGCAATGCCTATTGGTCATAATAGTATTATTTCTGGGGTTTTATTTGAAGACAAAAAATTAACCTAATGATTAAGGTTGTACTAATTTTAGCCCAATTCTTTATTCATAAGGCAAAATTCTTAAACAGCCCATCCATCTTCATGTGCTATTATAATGAAACTCAACTCTATATTAAGTCCTTGAAATCAAAACATGCCAAAGATCTTTTTATATTATTTTAAAATGATCTCACCCTATAACTAATGATCGCTTAATCCCCTCCCCTCCCCCCTTTTTTTTTTTACTTGGTTTTATTTATGTCATGCTTTTTTTAATTAATCAAAGGGTCTTTTTGTAATTTCTTACACGTATAAATCTACCGGGTCGGTGCCCCATGTGCGCTCGCGTGTGACTACGCTGTTCAGACTCAGACTCCAACACAAACTACACGGAAGCACCAAAACCACAAAGTTATATCTAGTGAAGCCCGTCTGTTAAACAGTGTTGGCGGCGGTCGTAGCACGCGGGGGAGACCGTAGCTTTGGTCTCCAGGGCCGGAGTCTCTACTGTACTCTGCTCCTCTGCTCCTCTGCCTGCCTGCCTTCAATCACACACCGCGCTCGTTCTCGCTCTCACGTGGATGCGAGCACACTACACACTGCAGAAGAGTTAGTTTAGCTCTGAGAATATCTACAGTAGTAAATGTACAGTTAATATTTGTGCAGAAATAAATGCTGCATCTCCTCCAGGCCAGTCCAGTCTTGTGAAGTGACGGGGCTCCGCAGCGAGAAACATTATCGTCTCTGACCTGGTGCCGGTACATTTTTATCAAGCACTGGTTTCTGTTTATCACCCATATTTCACGTTAGCTTATCTCTTTTACTCCTCACTGTGATGGAATTTTCTATTAATTCCTCTCTTCTTGGTCGGGAGGTCAGAGCGTTTGTCAGAGTGTCCCTCTGTTGACATTATTGGGTTGGAGTCCTGTCTAGGGGAGCCGCCGTTATCTGTACAGCTGTATCTGTAGTGGGGACCATAGAGCCAGTTGCTGGGGCAACCAGGGTCAGAGATGCCAGAGGAACGGAGTAAGTCAAAACATGATAAGGGTAAAACACTGAGCACCAGGGAGGAAGGGCAGAGTTGTGAGGCCTTCACGCAGAGAGCACCTCAATGTGGAGATCTGACAATTGCTCCTTGATCAAGCTTCAATAAACCTTTTATGTAAGACATCAACAGCTCCGGGGCCTCTTCCTTCCTATAAGTTAACTTGTGTATCAGAAATTCCATCACACTCACTCTGAAAGGGCCGACAGCAGCCTGCTAGCAGGTTTAGCTGTTAGCATGTAAACCGTTAGCCTACATATAGCTGCTACTGGGTGTAAATAATTAGTAACAACCAGGGAATTAAATTAGCACCTGCCACCTGCCAAATAACAGGGTAAATGTTGGCTGTGGTAAAACTTTCAGGTCACCTGCCACCATGGCAGACAGGCTTTCCTTATATTAAGAAATATTATTTTTACAAAGCAATTATAAAGCCTAAATTAAATATATGATAACACTTCATTTTACAGGTCTGCAAATTTCATGGTAATTAGGTGATAATTAGCAAGTTAACCTATTTGAAAATTTCTTTGGAATTACTGCCAAATTACCCCTATATTTACCTATACATTTATTGAAAATGACATTTCCAGGAAAAGAATACAAAGTTAATTGATATGCTTTATTTCCATATCTCCTGGTAAATAGATGATAATTAGCAAATAACTTCTTTGAAATTTCTTTAAAAAAAACTCCCTGAATCATAACATCAGCTACCAGGTTACATTAGTGGAGACAATAAGTCACACAGTGGTGAGATTTGGGCTGATCAGAAGTGTTATCTATTAGTTTTGGTTTTGGAGGTAAATATTTGGTAAATATTTGGGTGATTTGGTTGTAATGGGTTACTTGCTAATTGTGACCTGTAAAATGAAGTGTTACTAAATATAGTCATGGATTAAGGTTACATGATATATTCCATATTTCTACTGTCTGTTACCACTGACTCAGTGTTTACAATTTTAAAGCGTTCTACTTACATTTCAGAAGTGGCAGACAAAAAAAATGAGTGGCCGGTAGAAATGACCAGTGACCTGCCACAGTGACAGGTGAGGAAAAAGGTTAATTTCAGACCTTGGTAACAACTAATCTCTACATATGAAATATGTGTAGTGGAACCTATTTTAACTTGGTGAAATGTAAATCTCCATTTTGTTAACTCTTATGGTAGCCTATACCTAGGATACGTTTTAACTTATGAAGTGCTGGTTCAACTACAATGAAACTGAAAAGTTACTGTCCTTCACTTCTTCCTACAAACATAGTTGATTTGAACACACTTTTGATAAGAGCTGCTGGAGTCATTTATTGAGGCTAAAATAATATATGATGTAACATGTAATATAACTTTTATGTGACTATATATTCAAGAGGAATGTCTGTTTTCTCTAAACTTGTGTCTGTCTGTTTGAACTATTAAAGAGATGGTGAAAAGCCAAAAAGAAGAAGAAGACGATGGTATAAAAAGGTATTTTGGAGCACAGGAGTGAAGGAGAGGACAAAAGGTAGCCTATGACTGGAAGAAAGGAAAAAGGTGGGTCACACATGTAGCCTGTGTGATGAAGGACAACTCAAGGTAAGCAACTGGCACAGGTAGAAAGGGAAGAGTTGGAGAATCAAATGGGATGAAAAAGGATGAAAGGATACAGAGAAGAATGGAGGGATGGAAACGGACGTATGTCTGTTATGTTCCTGAGAGTTAAGCTCTGGGGAAATTACCTCATCATCAGGAGACTGCTCCAGAGCGCTACATGTACGCTTCGACCATGTTGACTTTGCGTCGGTAGAGCACACACACACACACACACACACACACACACCCTCTATTGAATCGTGGCCAATAGCATCATAGCCAGGTCGAATCACTTCCAGATTCAGTGACGTCACCTCTGTCAGGTTCACAGGAGGAGCACACACACACACACACACACCACCTTTTCACCGGAGGATGATACACTGATCTGTATTTTTTCTTCAATTATGACACAGAGGTCGTTTTGAGGCTTTTTAGTCCAGCTTCTTTATTGAACTCAGAGAGAAACTCTCCTCACATCATACAGTGGGCACCGCAGAGGACTGACAGACTAAACTCTTATGGCTGAGAGCCATGAGGCTACAGTCCCACCTGGACTCTAACAGGCCCGTATTACGGTTTTAGTAGCCTGCAGAGGTTAGGGAGGAAGAGGCCGTTGTAAGGCCGTTGGTTCATATGGCAGGCTGTGGCAATATGGGAAAAATGACACTACCCTTTACTTCAGCAATTACTGCTGAAGTGCCATTGAGCAATACACTTTAATAACAACTGCTCCAAGGGACCGAGAGTTAAGAAAATGAGAGTCAACATTATGTGGATTCAATTAAAACTACAGACGGAAGACAGGGAGTAAACATCAGTCAATGCAAAACAAATCTTTATCAACTTGATTCTAAATGAAACATTGTTTACTGGTCAAAGACCATTCTTTCTACTAAAATTTGACAAGAAATCATCAAGGAACTATTGGTTTTATTCATAGTTAATAAGTATATAACCAGTGGGCAATCTCTGGGTCTGAAAAGTGAAGCCAATGTGGAAGTACCTTAAACATGCATTCTTTCTAATGGCCAGCAGGAGGCGACTCCTCTGTTTGCAAAAGAAGCTGATTAATTCTCACTTGATTTATTACCTCAGTAAACATTGTAAACATGAGTTTATGGTCTCAGTCGCTAGTTTCAAGTCTTCTTCAATACAGCATGATGTTCATTTAGTAAATTATGGTCCCATTTAGAGTCAAATAGACCATAAAGCATGGCATGCTTTAGGGCGTAGCTACAATGTGATGACAGGTCGCTACCACAGCGTTGTCCGGTCTGGGAGTTGTCCGTGTTTTCATCTTACAACTTTAACCCTTTCACAGTCCCCTGAAGGGGTTTATGTCACAACAATGACCTGCTGGCTGTATCCCACTTATTACACGGCTGCTAACTTAAGAAATCAATAATTTGACACAAAAATCGTCCCTCAGAGTCCAAGATCAGAACTGTGCCAGAAATAACAGACCGTAGAATGCGCTAATTGACCACTCTGAATCGAGTATTCAACAAAGCTGCATAATAAAGTTAATTATAACCTTTTTGGTCGCCTAAAAATTTCGTAATCACCGTTTGGTTGAGGGCTCTACCCTCTCGTGTCACTTCTAGTTGCAAAAATTGTGCCAAAGTCGATGCTTCAAAACAGCAGTCCACTAACTAATGTGTGACGTCACAGTGGCTATGTCTACTCCTTATATACAGTCTGCAGTAATATCAGATAATGATCATTGAAAAAAGGCAAGTTTTTGTTGTGGAGGATACACACCAGCCAAAGGGAAATTTTCAAAAAGCCTGATAAATGATATATTATTCATTATTATGTATTTAATATAATATTATTTATTTATTATCATATATTAATGCAGATAATTGGTTATAGATAAGGATGAGTTATTAGAAAATGGTGTGTATGTATCTTGCAAAGATGTGTAGAAATATATACTGTATGTATTTGTATGTTGTGATCATTGTTAGTAGTCATATGTTTCCTTGTTTTTATCCTTCCACCTGATCTTAATTTTTAATGTGTAAGTTATGTATTTTCAATTATAATTTGATAATTGCTTTATTTTTTTTTCCTTTTTGTAAAGCACTTTGTAATACTTGGCATTCATGAACATACATACACATTATTAAGCTATTATTATTATTATTATTATTATTACTACTACTAAACAAACTTGAGGTGGGTCGAACAAAAAATTGGGGATTGTAAAATTTATGCAACTCTGTGTATGGTCACTAATATCTATGTGTGGTCCTTTACGGGGTTGGATGATTTAATATGATCTATGATACCTAAAAGCAACATTGTTTGTTACCTCCACAAAGGAGGTTTTAGTAATGCTGTGCGTGTGTGAGTGTGTGTGCATGCCTGACGGAGGGGGAGGGTTGGAGGATATCAGAGTAAGCTGCTAAAATTGATGACATCCCCAACACCACCCTGTTTCTCACCATGTCAAAGTTCACCATGCTAGAAGGAAGACAAATGTGATGTGATATACTGTGGATGAAAGTGATAGCCTGCGTGAGTGTGTGTGTGTGTGTGTGTGTGTGTGTCTGATTGTCTGGAAGGACTTTCCTGCGCTTCAGAAGTCTAAGCCCTGCTCAGGATGTAGTTATGGAGCGCTAATTTGAGAGATGTCTGATTGCGGGCTTTCTGTGGGCCCCTACAACACACACTCACACACACACACACACACACACTCTTTATCAGTCATTAATCCATCAGGTGTCATTAACAGGGGAGAACGGACTGATTGGAACCAGAGGGAGACAGAATGATGTCACACAAACACACTTCACTGCCAGAGTGCTCATGTGTCTCCACGTCTCCCTTTCATCCTCATCACCACACACTCACACACTCGTACATGTGACTGACATATAGACAGATAAAAGTGCAAACCTTCTCTTCTCCAACATCTGAGCAACGCCAAAATGAGGACTGGTTAGTGCCAACATCAGCTTCTATAAAAACGGATCAGTGGAGCCTGAAGAAGAAAGACTGATGTTTGAACACAACAATAATGGGAAAGTTGGGAGTGTATCTTTAATGAATGAGCCTGAATGACAGACGGATTGTTTCTACTTCTCCAGCCTGCCCCTATTTTAACTCCCCTCCCAATACACTTTTACACACTGCTAAATACACACGCTACAAGGCCGTCTTTGGAGGACGAGCTATTGTTTAGCAGTGACAGTAATCCCTTAAAGAGGCACTGTGTTTCCAGGCTGAGAATGGATCTCTTTATTAACACTGACGGAGGCTCATTATCTATAAATACAGGCGGGAGCCACTAATAAATCATTTCTCATGGCCCTGATAGAGCACTAACCACAAGGCATTAAGGCATCGTGAATGCAAACCACACGTTGGCAGGCAAGCTCTATGTGTGTGTGAGTGTGTGTTTGTGAGTGTGTGTGTGAGTTACACCACACTTTGGCAGCCAGGATGATGGGGCTAGAACTAGGCTTTTGATTGAAATAGCATGTTGTCTTTTGAGTTCCCATTTCGGCAGCATTTAAATTATAGTGTCTCTACGGGGCTGCAGAAAGTCTCTCGGGGTGGGAATAAAGTCAGAAAAGTGAAAAATGTTTTTCTATACATGTGAGGACAACCTGGGTTTGACCAAAGAGATGTTGAATTACTCTGATTTGTCTTCTGAAGATTGACTCCAGTGGTGCAATAGCATGGGTTAATTAATTTCGACAGCGTCAAAACCTTTAACATTTATGTGGATTTCCATGTCCACAGGTGTTGTGTCAAAGTGCATCACTGATGATGGCATTCAGAGGAATCGCAAGGGGCCTGG
The DNA here is from genome assembly GCA_916701665.1 of Sebastiscus tertius. Classification (NCBI taxonomy): domain Eukaryota; kingdom Metazoa; phylum Chordata; class Actinopteri; order Perciformes; family Sebastidae; genus Sebastiscus; species Sebastiscus tertius. The sequence continues at coordinate 63,951 of CAKAOH010001592.1, forward strand.
GTCCCACCAGCTATACTTGTAATCCATTACTAAGTTTGTGTGTAAAGTCCTTCCTAAGTTCTCAGTAACTAGCTAGTTTCAAACTAGGTATTTACTAAATTTTGTTGCACCATAAAAACTTAAGGAACGTCTTAGCTAGTAAAGATTTGTAACGTGTAAATTGGTTTAAACATCTATAGCACTATCTAACTTCCAAAAATAAGTGTTTTAGGGGTCAACCGATGCATCAAACTTAACTGCCAATCCAACTTTTTCTCTCCATCTCTGAAACGCTTGCCAGATATTGTCAGATTCTCTTTTTTTGAAGCCTTCCTTTTTTGGGTTGCTTTGCAGCGTAGGCAGTTATTGCCAATGCTGGAATGGCAACTTTTCCTGCAGGATATTCCAATAATGAAAGAGTTGAATCAGGCTTGTGTGCGTGCATCTGTAGAACAGCCAATAGGAACGCCCTCTCTCTGAAATAACCTGTGATTGGCCAAAGTCTCCTGTCATGAGCTAGATTTTCTAAAGCCTGAAAACAGAGCCAAGAGCCAAGAGGAGGTGCAGAAGTCTAGATTTTCCGCAGACCACTTGAATTACAATATGCTGAAATGTTATAATGGATTTTTTGCCCAATTTCAATCAAGTGTCAGTTCATATGTCGATGATCACCTCTTTTTCTAAACAAGTCACTGTATTGGCAAGCTAATGTTAGCGTTAAGGGTGCAAATATTTAGTTACAACTAATCTGTACAAAAGAACAAGTTTGTGGGGTGCAACTTGTTTTCATTTTAATGACGTGTATATCTCCATTTAGTTATAATAAGCTGAATTAAAGGACCAGTGTATAGGATTTCGGGGGGATCCATTAGCAGAAATGGAATATCATATTCATAACTATGTTTTCATTAGTGTATAATCACCTGAAACTAAGAATTGTTGTGTTTTCGTTAGCTTAGAGCCTTTCATATCTACATAGGGAGCGGGTCCTCTTCGCGGAGTCCACCATGTTGCTCCACCATGTTCTCCAGTAGCCCAGAACGGACAAACCAAACACTGGCTCTAGAGAGAGCCTTTCACATTTTTACGTTACCTGAACTTGTGAAACTGCTGTAATGTGAGTTGCAGAGTGCGAAGCCGTGGTACCGCCAGCCGCCATCTGACTTCCGTTGCTCCTAAAGTAGTGTTATTATGGTAAGGATGACCTCTGAGCGAGGCAAACGGCGTTACCACGGTTCTGCACTCAGCAGCTCATGTTACCGCAGTCTTGGAAAGCTATAACTGAGCGGAGTTGTACTGGTTGCAATCTGCAACCACACACTAGATCCTACACACTGTACCTTAAACAAAGTGCTGGTGCAACCAGGTTGCAGGGTTTCCATGGAGACAAAACACTGGAATTAAGGGACATCTAATGCAATCTTTGTCCTATAACTATAGTCTGACCAACTGCTCTTCAGCCTAAACAGACATTTTCATCGTTGTGACTGTTGGCTTAAAAACATGGAATTCTTGCTAGATTAACAATGTTTCCTCCTTCCTTATTCTTTGCTCGGTTCATCCCATCTACCCCAGCTACAGTCTAACTCGAGCCAGGCCAGACGGGCCAAACTTTGACAGTTTAACCTTCCTCAGAGGTCACTCCTATTCTTACAGCAGCCAGTCCAGCCCTGTATAACCAATCATACCCCAATCCAGGCCCATTCTGCGGAGATGAGGGAATGAAAGGTCCGATTAGGGCCTGCTGGAAGTATTCAGCGCGGAGCCCCCGCCCCGCCCGGTCCATCACCCCAGTCGGCGGCCCCTTCTAACCAGCCCCTCTCCCCTCGGCCCTGCGCCGCTCCGGGCTGTGATTGACATGTGAATTACAGTGTGTGGTGATGATAATAAGAGTGCTACCCGGGGCCAGGCCCGCGCCTTCTAGCCAGCAGCCAATCCCAGCTGGCACGGCCTGAAAGACAACCGCTGCCACCATCTGAAGAGGCAAATAAAAATGACAAGCTAACTGTTAAAGAACTGCAGATTTTTCACATGTTGTTTTAAAAGCTTTTGTGGTTCTGCCAGACTTTTTTTTTTCTTTTTTCTCCTAAATTTTCACTCTTCTTCCCACCCGACCACATCCAGATATATGAAACCCCTCATTTATCAGGGCAATCTAAAAATAATCCCCCTCCACTGTGGCAAGGCTTTGATAAAAAATATTTGTGTTCAGAGTGATTGCACTCAGTGGGACGAAAACAGATAGAGACGTGTGCGACTGTGGGGTTCCTCAACAACCTCCCACCACATACTGTACAGACACAAAACGACGGCTTCCCTCTTAAATAATTACTACTTCCTCTCACCATGCATGTTAACAACACCAAAAGGAGCCCTCAACACATTCCTCGCTTAAATCAGAACCTGAAAGTGTGTTTATGCATGAGTGCTGGCGTTGTTCACTTTTATGCATTATTTTATCCAAATAGTCATAATGTGCTAGTTACACATTATGGTATTAGGAAATTACACTCTAACACCCTGCGGATTAGTTTTCCACCTCTTGACATGTTTTTGGGAAGAGTCCTGCTTGGCTGCCCGTCTGGGAGGAGAGAGAAGGAGGCGCTCGACTGAGATCCTCATGAGTCTGATTCTCATTATCAATTACGGCTGTTTTTGTTTCTTTTTACCGCAACCATTAACCACAGTTACTGGCAGTCAGGGACAGATAGAGAGAGAGGAAGAGAGAGAGAGAGAGAGGCAATTTTCATCAAAAAGAATTAGCTATCCAAACAAGTGAGATGAATGTGCCATAGAGCCGGATTCTCATGAAAGCGTTGTGGACAGATGAAGATCTATATGTGTTTAATAGGAAGAGGGTGAGTAGCAAGGGATAACTAAAGGCTTAGGAGGAGAAAGAGAGAAAGAAGGAGGGAGGGGAGGGGGGAGAGAAGATAATTCACAACACACTTGTGGTGAGAGGAGGAGGCTGTGTCTTGGCAGAGATGTGACTCTCCTCTCCTGTTTTCCTCCTGCCCTCATCCCTCGTTACCCACCGGGGCCCGGCCGAGGCAGAGGGAGCCAGTAAAGGCTGGATGCCGTGGCACATGAGCCATTAAATCTTCCTACACTGTGGGCAGGGGGGAGGGCGCTAGTACCAGGCCTCGTGCCCGGGCTCCTCAAACGCTGCCAGCCCAGAGACCCAGAGAGCAGAGGTGCTGCACAGAGGGAAGGGAGAGGTGCCGGATAGCAACACAGACAAACTAACACCTCTTTGTGATGCTCATCAAGTTGTAAATTGATTGCAATTAATTCAGAAGATTGTTGCCCAAGTATAAGATCAAAGAGAGAGCACACGTTACACCCAGTTTACATTGGAACGGCCCTGGTCGAGGAGTGTTGATATCTTAAAAAGGATAAGGCTGGCAATATTTGTTATTTTTCATACAGCCAACAATCCCATGAATCACTGCTGGGCACTGTAGTTTTTAAGCAAACATTACTCAAAAAGGAGATAATAGTGTATTTGTTTGGGAAAGATTTTCAGGTTTGGTGCTCTAGTATTTATGGCAGCAGTCTGTGTCATGTGGGATTGCATGAAAATGAACTACAATGCCCACATTACCCACTGTAACATTGTGACTCATTGATGTGATTTTAACAACAATGGAGCTGTAGCACAGAGGGAGCTGATATATCCAGTTCAGTTGCACAAAAAGGCGTATGATTGACATGATAATTTGCATGTATGGTCTGTACTGACAGCAATGTAAACACATCCGCATAAATATGCTATACGCTCAGAGCTTGTGACGTAGAATAAAAAAGCGAGAAGAAGGCCGCTTATGGTGAGCGGGTGGGGAGTTGGATGGGTCCAACAAACACAGAACTTCCACAGGAGACCGGTGTTTTCTTTCTAAGTTACATTAGTGACGTGTTTTTTAGTGTCACTTTTTTGATGTGTTTTTCCCATAGTTGTGTTGTTTTTGTGCGTATTGCACTTAGTTTACGTACTTATATCTCAAACCCAACCATGATATTTTTCCCTAAACCTAACTAAGTGGTTTTGTTGCCTAAATCTAACTATGGACGTTACTGTAGTTTTGTTGCATGGCGTACAAATGACACGCAAAAAGCCTATAATGCGTTATCATGACACATAGAATGTCCTTGTAATGTCGTGCTATTTATACACCTTCCCATGAGATCGGGTTGATATATCACAGACACAGAAAATACTTATGAGTAGGATCATATTAAGGTTGGTTTTGGGTATTTTCACAGGATTTGTTTACCTTTTTCTTTTGATGTTTCATTTTTTTAAATGATTTTATTTTCTCTGTCTGTGCACATTATAGTCTTTATTGTTTTACTGTTCTTATTTGTACTGTCTCATGTGTTAGTCATCTGTAAAGCACTTTGAACGGCACTAACCTGAATGAAAGACGCTGTGCAAGTAGGAGGGTGGTGATAAAGCAGAAACAGGCGGTGGGAAATATTTTGGTGAAACTGATTATATCATAATCACACTGCAGTAACCATCCTAAACTCTTGTCTCTGGCATGGTTCACAATGTGAAATTTTCCTTTTTCCTTTGTCATCAAGCAGCCAGATCAGATTCTCTCAGTAATAGCTGATTGGAGGAGAGAATTTGGACGCTTTTCAACGGCAAATCAAGGTACAAGATGGAAACTGTGTGTGCAGTTTATCAACTCCTATCGGCAGCATCTCACTGACTCTCTCGTTATAGAGCTGCTGCAGAAGCAGAAGCCGTGAGGAGACTTTAGTTTCGGCACAGAGAGGATCCCTGCAGGGACTCGACAGTCTGAGAGACACTCTGGACCTCAGACGGCTATACCCCCCGAGAGAGGGACAAGAAGGAGGTTATGAGTAGCAGATGTGACACCACACACACACATGCACACACACCATGGAGCTGATGACATGTCAGGGTCATAGGAATTTGTCACTCTGTAATCGGCCATGTTGTGAAAAGCTTTTGACTGGTTGCCTGATCTCATCTTCTTCTTTGTCTTTCTCAAGAAGTTTTTGACGCTGTCTATTTAAAGCAGAAGAAGTCACAACACGAGTAAATAACAAACAGCCCGTATGCTACTTGAAATCCAACATCGCATGCGTGTAACCAGGGTTGGAAACAATTAGCACATCATTGTCTCACTATGTAGAGTGTGTGTTTCCAGGTGAGCCTCCATTCATGACCAATACAGAGAGCTCACATCCCATTAGTGCCACAATACACTAAGTGTATACAGCATTTTATACGCAAACACTCTACATATGTCACGGCGGACGGCTAGTGGAAGTTTGACGTTTGGCAGCGAGTGGGCATCCGCTCCTGCAGCTCATGCCCAGAATAACCCTCACACACACACACACACACACATGCAAACTGCTCAGCATCAGGATCCAACTTAAAACAAACCATCAGGGGGCCCCGTCACATCCACTCAGCACTGAGCAACAGACAGACAGGCCTGTTTATAAACACACACACACACACACACACACACACTCATTTGTGAGCATGTGCACATACAGTACAGACAGACGCCTACCATGAGTGTGCGGCTGTTCGTGATTACTCTTTGGGCACCAACCTTCACACACACACTTCAGCCTTAGTGTCAGTCATCAAGTCATAAACAAAGCATTTGTATTGAAATAGTGAATTTAATTCATAAAAGGCATATTTTATAAATAGCAAAATGTCCCTTTGACCAATCAAAGTTGAAGTTAACTTCAAGATGAATGTGTTGCACTCGAGACTGCAGTCTGTGGGTGCATTTAAAGCTGCTGTAGGCAGAATATTTTTGGCATCATTGGGCAAAAAATCAATAATAACCTTTCAGCATATTGTAATTCAAGTGTTCTGAGAGAAAACTAGACTTCTGCACCTCCTCATGGCTCTGTTTTCAAGCTTTAGAAAATCTAACACGTGGTGTGAGACTTTGGCCAATCACAGGTCATTTGAGAGAGAGAGCGTTCCTATTGGCTGTTCATTCAACGGAGGCAGCTGTCAATCAACCGCAAACTCCGATCAAGCAGTCAAACTAGGCAGTGCTGATCAAATATGAATCAATATTCTGTTGCTATAATGCCTATTTGGCGCCTCAAAGTTTTCAGAAACATCTTGTAGTGTACTGTTTAGCTGTAAAATGAGAAAGTTTGCTCCGGCTGGTGGGCGGTGCTTGGTATTTCCTCAACTGATCTCAACATGGCAGCCGGGTCACAAATTTTGTCATTTTACAGCTAAACAGTACACTACAAGATGTTTCTGAGAACATTTGAGACGAGAAATAGGCATTAAAGTAACAGAATATTGATATATTATATTTGATCAGCGCTGCCTAGTTTAAGCGTTTGATCGGAGTTTGCTCAGAGACGGCAAGGCTCCAGCTCAGCTCTGATTGGTTGTTTTCCTCCGGTCTGTGAAATCCTGCAGATGCCATTGGGAGCACCAGGGGACACAGAGGCACTTGATTGTTTTCAGATTAATTGTCTCTGCACTACTGTCAGGATATAGTGACCGTTTTATAAAAACATCTTTATTAAATCATATTTGCTCTAATTCTACCTACTGCTGCTTTAGATAAGATAAGATATTCCTTTATCAGTCCCGCAGTGGGGAAATTTGCTGTTCGTGATTACTCCTTCGGCACCAACCTTCACACACACACTTCAGCCTTAGTGTCAGTCATCAAGTCGTAAACAAAGCATTTTGTATTGAAATAGTGAATTTAATTCATAAAAGGCATATTTTATAAATAGCAAAATGTCCCTTTAACCAACCAAAGTTGAAGTTAACTACAAGATGAATGTGTTGTACTCGAGACTACAGTCTGTCGGTGCATTTAAAGGCCCACCACTAAGTTTCAATTGCGAACCAATTATCCCCCAATGATTATTAATTAGACCGTGGATAACGCAAATCAACAGCACGCGAGAGCCTGAGCCTGAAGGCGCAAACTTGATAGGAAAGCCTATAATTGCATGTTGGTCATCAAACTTCCGCATTAATGGAAACCTGAGGCGTGTGCTAAATTGGATTTGAGTCTCTCGCTTGTTTCCGCTAAAGCGTGCACGTATTGTGCCTAATAAGAGGAAACACGTGTGCCAAACATCCCTGGATCCAGATTTGCGCTGGATTAAGAACCATAAAACAAACTGGAAGCAGCTTCCTGTTGTGTCCAGCAGAGCCAGGAATCACTTTGCTTGCACGCCCGCCATCACTCGGCTGACATCCCATAATCCCATGACGAAGATTTATGAGCTGAGTGTTGGAGACAACATGGGAAAATAATCTCTCGAATTTTGAGTGGAAGGAAACGACACCCGTTTATTTCTGTTGGACCGCTCCAACTCGGAGTTCTTTTAAATCAAAGTTTAAAACTTTCCTGTTTGCTGCTGCCTTTTATTAAACCAGATAATGATCTTATATACTGAACTAGAGCTTTTATTCTTGTGTGTTATATTCTATTTTAGCTTCTATCCTATAGCTTTTATTTTTAGCTTGTTTTTATTTTCTAATATTTATGTTTTTATAACTGTTTTAATTATGTCTTAAAGGGACTGTTTGTAACTTTTTACAGGTATAAATCTACCGGGTCTACACGCTTGTGTGTGGCCGGAGTCTGCTCCTCTGCCTGCTTGTCTTCACTCACACAACGCACGTGTTCTCGCTGTCTCGCTCCACCTCTAGACATGAAGGCGCGCTCACTCCACACTGCATAAGAGTTAGTTTAGCTCTGAGAATATCTAATGAATGTACAGTGGACGTTTGTGCAGAAATAAATGCTGCAGCTCCTCCAGACCAACAGAGGTTTTCCATGTTTTGTGAAGTGATGGGGCTCCGCAGTGAGAAACGTTATCGTCTCCGACCGGGTGCCGGTGTCTCCCTGCGGGCGCAGTCGGGACCGGCACCAACCCGCTTTTCCTGCTTCAGCCTCAGAGGCTGAAGCAGGAAAAGCCAACACTAGGATCCGCATTGATTCATGGAGAGACCTTCGTCTGGTCAGCTAACATTATTGCCAAGCAGCTGAAATATAGAGTGATATTGTGCTTTTAGCTGACGTGTGTCGCCTCACTGTTTTGAGCGATGCTTGTTCATGTCTATTTAGAGCGAGCAAGCGCTAGACCGACGCTGACTTTCGTTGCCTTAACGGCCACAGGTGTCGCTGTTAACAAGCATTTCTGATTCTTATAAACAGTCCCTTTAATGTTCTTTTGCACTTTGTCGCAATGTTCTTGAATGTTTATGTAAAGCACTTTGAATTGCCCTGTTGCTGAAATGTGCTATACAAATAAAGCTGCCTTCCCTTGCCTTGGGTTCATGCGTCTTTTATTTCGGTGAGCAGGCCTCTTTGAGCACACGGACAGTTATTTCTGTTACACTCTTTTCCTCCTGCCAGCAGTGTTTGGGATGCACTTTTTCTTACAGTATTGGGAGAAAAACGACAAGTTTGAAAAGAATAAACATAAATCCTGAAGCAGGTTTATGATGACAGAGAGCATGCGATTCCGGTTGGTCATAGTTCTCCATTTCCCGGCTGTTGTCAGAGATTTCCATCAGCAACCAAACCAACCGTGCACGTAAACACAGCCCTCATTTGTTTTCTCCTCGCAGCAATTATATCATGTGATTAAAAAACATTTTAAATAGAGCCTTCGCTGACTTTTATTTGTGTAAAGCGGATCTATTTCATGTCGAGCAGTAATGTAATAATCCCGAGCTGTCATTACGGACCAGTTTCCTCCCATGTGTGTGTGTGTGTGCAGAACTCCATCTGATCTGCACACTTATGAGAACCAGACTGGTGCACACACACACACACCCTCTCACCGGGCACCGCAAAAAAAAAGAATCCCACTTCTATACCGGAGCAACGGGAGACAAGAGACCGCTTTAAAGGAAAGCCTTCAAATTAATATAGGAAATGTTAGCTTCAACAGAAACGCAGCGAGTTTCAGGGAGATATTTTACCTTCCAGATGGTCTGAGTTAAAAGCCTCAAATATTTGTGCCTCCAGCTCTAAAGTGTTCATTCTATTTATCTATCGGATGTCTAAATGGAGGGAAGCAACACGGACAACACTCGGGTCAATCAAAGAGCTGCTTGTGCTGAGAAAAAAAAAAATGGAGAAAATGTGCCTCACAGATTGTAAACCTTTAAATCCTATAGCATTGTGTTTTCTGACTTTATTAATACTATTATTTAATTGGTATTATGATTACATTATAATTTTAATATTTATGCCACAAACCTGCCATGTGGTCTCTCCATTGTTACAATTTGGTTTCTTAATCCCTTAAAGAGAAAGTTCACCCAAAATCACAAAACACTGTCTTTCTGACTTGTGTGTGTTTTTATGAGTAATTCACAGTAGTTTGATCATATCAATCTTATTGGAACTAATTTATCCTGCTAAATAAGAGTGGAAGTGCAAGTTCTGTTGATTATAGCCTATACTGAATTAGTTTTATTGCTTGATTAATTTCATTCATTTGACTTCTCATACATTTTAGGGATCGAGGTTCTAGTGCAGATAAAACATGAAAACTACTGCTGCAACATATTAGGGCTGTGTATTGGCAAGAATCTGGCGATATATATGTATGGTGATACAGGTGTTACGATTAGATATATTGCGACATACTGCGATACGAAAAGCAAGGCGATATATTGCGATTTTTTAATCTAATTTTAGGAAAACTGTCATAGTATGAAAAACACACCACCATATGCAGAAAATCTGAGTAAAAACAAGTTTACTTTTTTTATGCAATCAGAACAGTGGGATCTGTATTTGCATGAATCACAGTCGCTGTAACATCCTTTTACCGTCCAGCCTATCATCATCATCTCACAGTGGCACCGCGCGTAAAGATGCTGCTGCTGCTTGTTCTGGATGCGCAAAGGCCACAGAGACTGAGCGCACACTGCAAAAAATATTTGCAGATTCTTATTAGTTTTCTTCAACTACTGAGGAAAATGCATTTGATTTGACAATTTTACTTGTTTCCTTGCAAATAAACGAAATTAAAGACCAGTATTGAATCGCACCTGTTGATACTGATAAAAGTATTCCGCCTCATTTTTGAATCGTTTCAAAGTCTTATAGGAAACAAATTGTGATTGCTTTTAGGGAGAACATTTATTATTTAACTTTTACAGTAACATTAAAATCGAATTTGTCTCGGGAAACTATATTTAAAGGTCCCGTATTATAAAAAAGTGAGATTTCCACATTTGTTTATTATAAAGCAGGCTTAAGTCCTATATAAATACTGTGAAAGTATCGAAACACTCAATCCACAGGGAAATACACACAGCCCGTATTCAGAAACTCTGCATTTGAAACAAGCTGTCAGGATTTCTGCCCATTTGTGATGTCACAAATATACAATATTTAGACCCTCTACACAATTTTAAACGTAAACATTCTAAATGTGTCCCAGTTTATTCCTGGTTGCAGTGTATGTGAATGTCATCAGCTGACAGGAAGTACACATGGACCCAAGCTGTTGCCTAGCAACGCAATTCTGTTGCAATTCCGTCAAAATGCGCTAAAACGGAGCATTTCAGACAGAGGGTAAATACAGGTATATTCAGACAGACAGTATGAGGAAA
>CAKAOH010001593.1:0-38934 GCA_916701665.1 Sebastiscus tertius
TGTGTGTGTGTGTGTGTGTGTGTGTGTGTGTGTGGAGTGGGTCTAAGCTGATGCTCTCACGGGTGGGCGCATTTTAAAAGCGAATCACGAGATTATTATTCTCCCACAAATGTATAAAAAAAGATCTGCTGAGAGACGAGAAATACGCCAAAAGGTTCACTCACTTATTGCACTTCATTATAAAAAAGAATCGGAGACTTTTAGTCATTAAGTGTCTTTGCCTAAAGGCTATTTTCTAATTTAAAAAACAAACATTAAATGGTGCAAAAGGCATTTGGATTGGGTGCAATTTACATTATTTATTTTTGCCGCAATTCTTACCACCAAAGATTCTTCCACTCAGCGTGGGTTAGTTTGGGCCGTTCAAAGTGCATTTTAGTTAAGTGCTCAAGTTCGGCTGAGGGTCAGGAGGTTGTGGATGTTCATCTCAGTGGGGTGAAGTAGATTATTTTCTAAATCAAATCCTTTCCTCACGTCTCAAAAGCAGAGGTAATGGGTTAGGTAAACTTGTTTCTGCTACGTACTGTACATCCCACCGATGGACATCGACCACCCAGAGTATTCTTAAACGTTACATTAAGTTGGTCGCAGGGTAGAAAAGTTAAAGCTTCACACACATATTGCAGAAGGGTTGAATTTAGGGGCTAAATCTTGGAATTTGAGGCCTTTAACGATCGACCCACCGAACAATGAGAGCATCGCACCAAGTAGACATCCCCATACTTCCAAACGACACACATATACATGCACACACACCACTTTCTGAGCAGTTTACAAAAAAACAGCACATCTCGTAGAATCCATATTCTCCACAACATCCCCAGTACCCCTCCTACTTGTTCTCCGAGACCCGGACTACCGCGGAGAGTTACCCTGAGGACCAGCCAGTCGGCTGGGCTAAAGGCCAGCTCCCCCAGGCAGTCCTGACCCTCGCCCACACAAAGTAGCACGGGTCTTTAGGTCACGTCAAGAACCTCTGGAATTCAAGCCAGGCCGAATCTGATTTCATAAGCAAGACGGGCTCGCTGTTGTTGCATCGAGCTTGTCTTTCGGAGGGAGCAGGAGGGAAATTGCATAGACATCTTGCTACTTGCATGTCTTCACAAACTCTACATTTGGCATAGGGGGGGACCAAACACAACCATGAAACCAAAAAACATCACAGACAATCTCCACCCTTGTCCAATGTGTCAACATGTGAGAATAAACCAGGATCATAATATCTATGGAGGGATGGGCCTGGAGGCCCCCGCAGAGCCAGCCTCTAAACCCTCACTTTGCTTGTTGTGGTCCAACTTAAGGGCATCGTCATAGACCCAAATTACTTTCAGCTTTTACCAGTCGGAGCTGAAAACCAAATGTGGTGCTCGGTTCAAACTGTCATCATTATTTAGGACTCCATTTACACTTCACTTCATGTGTCTTGGGCGGATCGGATAGCTGTTGGATCTCTGAGAGGCATTTTAGATGGACTGAAATCTGATTGCTGAGCTGACCTGGGAGGTGCTTTCAGATGCTTTCGAGCCAAGTGTTGAAAAAGTGTAAATCACAGAAAGAGAACAGAAGAAGAATGAACATTGAGCTGTTTGCTGTGGTCATTTGATTGTTGTTAGTCGTTAGTTGATGGAAACGTGCCTAATTTACATTTCTTTTATTTTGACATTTCAAAAGTTTGCTTAAAATTCGCTTGACAAATTAATGGAAACACGGCCGTAAGTCGGTTTAGTTTATATGGAAGTTAGTCTCCTACAACGGTTGTAATAGGAACGGTACACATAAACTACGCTGTAGCTGAATAGAATCACTCCAAACCAGTTGATGGAATCGCGGCCGATTCTTTTTTCATTTCAAAAGTTCGCTTAAAATTCGCTTGACGATTGAATGGAAACACGGCTAGTGAGCCCGCGACTTGCCGTAAGTTGGTTTATAAGGCAGTTAGTCGCTACCACGGTCCCAATGGCAATGATACACATAGAATTGGCCGCCGCTCTGACCATTCTACTATGTTGATTTGAACAGTAATGTCCGTTCTACTCCTATTCTCTTTATATGGGGTGTAAATGCATCCATAGTTTTTACTCCAGTGTAACTACGTCACTGATTTGCATCTGTCCAACGGAGACGTATATATGGCGCTTAGTGTCTTAAATCTGGATCTGCATACAAGACACTTGAAATGACACGTGTAAATGGGGCCTCTACCAGTTCCTGTTGTGAACTGTTCCAGGTTTATGACTGTGTTATTTAAAAAAAACTGAGCTTGCAAGATTTGTAGGCTGGCTTCTGGGAGGCAATGGGGTGGCGGACAAATGGGGGAAATCCATTTTGGCCTTTTCCAACGTTGATGTGGGTGCGTTGCAGCCACGTCAGCTAACATTCACGCCAAATAATAACCTGCTCTCCCACCTCCCAGCCCTCCTGAGCTTTCGCCTCCGTGGCTGCTGGCAGCACTCACATCAACAGTTTAGAAGAATTGAATCTGATTCCATAAGGTGAACACACACTCACACACACACACACACACACACACATAACTATAGGCATTCATGTGTAGCGTGTCATGTCGTTGTGAGAATATGAGGGGTACGAATCTATCTCTTTGCAAACAACAGGAGGCACAGGGTTCATGATTAATGTCACGGGGCACTTCTGAATATGGATCAGCATGCACATGTGAGAGAGTGCACACATACAAACGTATGAAGCATTTACACATTACTTTTCCCCCCTCGTACATGGGAGCGGGGATGGAGAGGTTAAATTGACTTTGTTGCAATAAATCTCGAGTGTTGTATGTTTTTGTATTTACATCCTTGGTTATGGCCAAAATAAAAATGAAACGAAAATAAAAATCAAAACAGAAAACATACAAAAATACACAACATAGTATATTGCACCTTGCAGACGGGCAATATATATTCTCAGTTTTTGTTGTTTTGTTTGTAACGTCTATGTGACACCACTATCTTTTCTGCTGGTGTGTGGAAGTTGGGTTGTGGGTGCCGGGCTCAGGTCCAGCCCCCTCCTGTCAGCTACATTCAATACCATAAAACTCTCAGCCATTACAAAAGTCATAATCCCTCAGTCTCTGGGCCATTCACATTTTAAGTTTACTGTCTATAGACTGTGCCTTGAAGTTGGAGAAGTGCTCACATTAGCAGATGATCTCTAACGTCTCACAACCAAATAAGATAGAGCACAAAAGCTTGAGGGAAGAGTCCTTTTGTAACTTCTACTGATGCGTACACACAAGCACATATTATCTTAACATATACAATTTTTTTTTTTTAAATCTATATATGCATCTCTGAACTTTCACATGTGCCTGCAAAATATGACTCCTCCCAAGTTCCTTTGAGTTTTGTGTTGTGTGAGGTATGACAAGATTGTTTCAGTTTTTTTTTGTTTTTTTTGTTTTTTTTGTATTTTCAGTTGCTGTTGCATTATTTTTCCTGTTTGTGTTTTTTTTTCTCCAAAGTTGTATTTCATTAAAAAAAGAAAGAAACAAAATATAAAAAAAAAAAAAGAAATTCCTGTTTTTGTTGGTTGTAAATTCCTCCTGATAAAAGGGGACGGACAACTGGACAGACACACAGACAAACAGATCAGTTGGCTTATCAACACAAAGTATAGATGTGAAAAAGAAGTGAAATATTTTCTATGTTACACTGCACGCATGGTCAAAAAGTGACTACAGCTGTTTTTTTTCCTTTTTTTACACAGAACAGTTTAAGCGTCAAAAAACAAACAGAAAAATAAGAAAACAATGATAAAATGAAAAAAAAAAATCTCCAATAATTTTGTTCAGGAGTCTTTTTTTTAAAGTCATCTCTTTTCATTTTGTTTTGTGGATTTATAATCATTTCATATATCTTTTTTTTTCTTAATCTAAATCAGACTCAGAAGGTAAAGCAGCATTATAACCCCTACTGTCACACACACATACCCAGTCAGCTCACGAGAACAAAGGACATCAATAGGTTTCTTTTTTCTCTCTTTTTCAGTTCTTTTACAAAGTTGGATTTCCAAACCTGCATCTCTGGAATGAGGGATCTCTTCCTGATCCTCACCATAAAGAAAAGTTGGATCCTTTTGGAGGGAGCTGAGGGGGGGACGTTTGGGGGGTTGTCAGCTGGCATGGGAGCAGGGGCTCATATGCGGTTGTTGTTGTGGGAACCGAAGGGGAGGCATATTCCTACGCCGCCGCCGCCTCCCCTTCCTCCGAGTGTTTGTTAACATCGTCTCTACAACCGGCCACATCACCCTCTCTCGCCCATGTCCATGATGGCAGTGAGGGTCGACGCCCTCAGCTTTTTTTTATGTCTTCTCTCACAATCTCACAAGTCTCTCGTTCCCGTCGCTGCTGCTGCTGCTTTGCCGATCACATTCATTCGGTGGCGCCACTCTAAAGGGCAGTTATGGCCAGCCTTGTCTCACAAGGGAGAGGCCTGGATCCCGTTTGGTGTCAATGATTCTGGGCCACTCGGCGGTGAGTGGGGGGGGGTGCTTGGGGAAGAGGAGAGGATGATTATGGAAGAGGGGAGGGCTCTGAATTTGAAATGTCACTCTATAGGAAGGATGATGGGAAAGATGACGGGGAGAATTAATAAGTGCTACACAGCCCTCCTACGCAGGGGTCGCTCTCCACCCCTGGTTGAGTTGGTTACGGAGTGAGGGTCATGTGCTGTTGGTCTAATACTGACTAAGGGGTCAGGTTTGGGACTGAGCCCACTGCGACTGCCAGCCTCTGTTACACAGAGCCACCCAAAACTCACCTCGAATTAGTACCCCCCCACCAAAACTCACCCCAAATGAGGTGAGTTTTGGCGGGGGGGAACTAATGGGTAATCCAAAACTGTGATGAGTAAGGGGGCTGAAGGGAGGACCGCTGCAGTAGTGCAAAAACTCCCACCAGCCTGGCTGGGTGGGGGCTGTTATAATGGTGGTGGTGGGCTGAGCTAGGCTCCAGAAAGGGCTAGAGTAGAGGGTAAGGCAGGGCAGGTGATGGATCTCTGAAAGTGGTGATGATGCTCGTGAAGGGGGGGGTTCAGACCAGGGCGCCACCGTTGTGCCCAAAGGTGGCGTTCCAGTTCCTCTCTCCTCCCAGCGTTGCTCCAGACGTCGAAGCAGCGAGGCTTGGCCATCTGTTTAACGATTACCCATTGATCCCTGCCACGTGGTACTCTGCTTAGGTACTTCTCGAGGGGTGCGGATCACCCGTCCTGTACAAGTGCCCAGTATGAACTACTGCTTGGCGTTGAGTATAAAATAGATTTCTCTTAGTCTCTCTTCTCTTTCGTTCTCTTCTTGTAAGAGTGGTAAACCCAGTTAGATTCGGCTTGGCCCCAGAATTGGAATGAACAGAGCGGGCTATTATAATCAAATTTCTTGAATGGTCGTTTGGCTAGTACACTATGATATCTGCCATGGATATATGCCGTGAGATATTACCGTTATAGTGGTGAGCATCGGTAAAGTGCACGAGACTAAAAGAGCTTTTTGCCTCCGAAGAAGCTTCATTTCGGTTGAGAACATTCTACCTTTTTACGTCTAATGCACCGCCCATGCATGAAGCTTATTACCATGAAAATATTTATCAAGATCCAACGGCAGCCATCATGAGTGCACTGTGGAAGATCGCCATGATGCAGAGGGAAACGGCCCTGTCTCTGCACGCTAATTCAACGGGGCGCGGCCACCGAGGGTTTTCAGCTACTCGCTGTCATCTCTCCTCTTGCTACTTGCGTAAAAAGGGGTGTCAGCTGGGCTGCATCATCTGCACTGTCCTCCGCCGCTTCTGTGAGTCGGTTTCTGTTTTGACAGAAACAGGTAAATCCGAATTTCAAAAAAGACGACACTTGGTCCCGTATAACAAAAAGAGATAACCCGAACGTAATGGGTACCATTCCCTGGAGTCGGTAAAACCTTCCGGGGGGGGGGATGGCTGGCCCTCCTGTCTTCAATGGTATTTCATTTCAACCAAGTGATAGCACTGAGGGTGTGTGAGTGTGTGTGTGTGTTTATGTATGATGTGTTGTCTTTCCAAGACAAGTGTGCACCTATATATATATTTTGCACATTTGCGTGCTAACCTACACATTGAATGGTGTATGTCTGCGTGTAGGCTGTGGGCAGCGGCCCCGTGTCCACAGAGGTGAGGTAGTGCCTGACACCACAGGGGCAGTGTTGCTGCCCCCAGCCTGGGGGTGTATCCACTTTGAGGTAAATGGTAGCCTTCTTGGCATTTGCCTGCTCTCAGTGACGCCCATGGTAAAAAAAAGGCAAATGTGTATGGAAGCCTGGAGGGGCCACACTGAGCTGAGTCCGTGAGGAGAGGACTCGGTACAAACCCTGCAGGTTAGGGCTGTATATCGACACTGCCGCGCAGTGCATACAGTAAAATGAGGCATTCACGTTACTCTGAGGTGATGTTGTGTGTTTTCATGTTTGTGTGTTTATGTGTGAGAAATACAGAGAGAGAGAAAGTGTGTGTGTGTATGTGTGTGTAAGATGAGCTTTACTGTCTTACTGGTGGTTGCTGCTATTGAAAACCTCCCTAGAGTCTCAATGTGGGAGATTTATTCTGACCCTGCCTCTGACTCCACAGTCCAGCTATTAAATCTGGTTTCCTCTCTCTAGCTCTGCTCCCTCCCTTCTTTCTTTCTTTCTTTCTTTCTTTCTTTCTTTCTTTCTTTCAATGCCGTAACTCCTCAGAGAGAGAAGGGCTTAATTGTCATTAATAAGACTGTAGGCTGCTGGCACAAGCAGCACGGGCAATGACAAGACAAGTCTGCTCATATGTGTGTGTGTGTGTGTGTGTGTGTGTCACAGGAGCCGGTCCAATGACAAAATGAAGGTAGATATGGAGCCATGTTCTGCACATTTTTTTCAAAGGTAGACAACACAATTTCATAAAACTGGAGTAGTCTTGTATAAATATAGCACCGGTTTCACTGGGATCTAAGAAAAAACAGCTGTTAAACGGCTCAGATTGAGGTGAGGAATTGATAAAAGACTGGTAGCTCTGCTTTACGGCAGCCATTATTACACCAGAGCAGCGACGCTTAAAGCATCCTGCTGAAATTGCAATGTGCAGTGTTCTGCTGATTGTGTGTGTGCCTGTATGTCAACAATAATGTGTCACTGATGTCCATATTTTCTGAATGAATGCCTTGGCACTTATTCAGAAATAATACTGAGAGGTGCTGGCCAGCATGGAAGCTGGAAACATGGGCTTCAAAAGGTGTGTAAATCTGTGACCGCTAAAAAAAGAAAAAGAACCAGAGAGGGGGAGCGGACCCCTGCAACGAGCGCTGCTCTGAAGAACTGAGGTGGAACAGGCTGTGGCTGTGGCTTTGTGTGTGTTGTGTTGTGTTGTGTTGTGTGTGTGTGTGTGTGTGTGTGTGTGTGTGTGTGTGTGTGTGTGTGTGTGTGTGTCGGTGTCTTGGCAAATGGCTACAACTCTTACTAGATAAGACATCATGCTCAGACAGAAGGGCCCCCACACGGATTTCATAACAGGGGTAAGTAAAAGGAGGAGAAAGAGGTGGAGGAGAGGGTGTTCAAAAAAAACAAAATCCTCTTGTTTGCTTGACTCTCCTGTTTGCTGGTGTGTTGTTTCTGTTATTGTTGGTTCCAGTTTTTAAACCACATACTGTAAATGCGATGTCGGAGAAATGCAGATTCCTGCCGAGAGGACCCTCCCTCCATCCTTCCCCCACCTATAAAAATGATGGCCCTTCCCATCTCCCAGTTTGCCCCAAACTTCCTCTTCCCTTCGCGTGGTGGCAAAACTGTGTTTCACACCTCCTGGTCCTCGAAGACCTCCAGGAAGAGCGGCGGGAAGAGTTCGTTGGGACACTCCACCTTCATGTGAAGGAAGCGGCTGGCGTGGCACGCCCCGATCATCCGCAGGTCGGTCACCTTCATCAGGAGCTTCGGCCAGAAGTGAGGAATGTTGTGCTTGCGGTAGTTGATGTAGTGCTCGAACGCCAGCAGGTAGGTCTCCTGGCACTTCTCGATCTTGTCCATGCAGGTGAGGCCAGAGCGATCTGGAGACAAGAGGCGTCGGCGTGGAGGGAAGGGAGAAAGGAAGGTGTGAAAATGAGTGTAAAAGAAATCATCAACTCTTGTCATGAATACATTCACACTGAACGCGAGTCTTACGCAGCAAAAAGTGACATTTTTCCGGAGCAAGGTTGATTTTTGTGAGCTTTCGCACCACGAATAAAGGCATCAACCAAATAAAATAACTAAAATAGCTTACAGTAGTTCAGGTTATACAATAACAATTTACCTCAGAGAGACAAGAGTCAATAGGATCCTGGTAGTTGGTCCTCTGCCTGCGCTAATCTATTCTTACTAGTCCTGTCAAAGTTAACGCTGTAATAACGTGTTTGTTATTGGTCGCTATCCCCAGTTTCCAAAGAGTATTGATGTAAGTTTTTTGCAGTTACTA
This sequence comes from Sebastiscus tertius, assembly GCA_916701665.1. Taxonomy (NCBI): domain Eukaryota; kingdom Metazoa; phylum Chordata; class Actinopteri; order Perciformes; family Sebastidae; genus Sebastiscus; species Sebastiscus tertius. The sequence goes on from CAKAOH010001593.1 coordinate 8,459, forward strand.
CCCCTAGTAGAGGAAATAGCGGACGGTGGAACAACCGACCTGACTGTGAAAAACAAAATTCAGTGTGTCCTGTGTTGTTGGATGTCTTTGCGAGAGAGAGGCGCCAACAATAATACCACTTTAATAACCTGTAGATACCCCTGTGACTGTGGGCCTCCCCTCAGATAAAGCTTGGAAAAGGTTTACTTGCTTAGTTTCACTCAATTCCTGCATGCCTATGGGATCACGATTGTGTTATTTGACCCCATAGACACTCAACAATGGAGCCAAGATAGTCTGATATTGCTGTTTGACATAACTTCAGGCTGCACCAAATACATAACAAAAGGTCTGTCCTGAGGGATTTATTAGTCTCTGACTCTGGGAAAACTACGGAACGATCTCTTGAACCAAATCACACATTTAGGATATTCTATGTGATTATATGTACTACTATACACGTCCTCTCTTTATTTGCATTCTATTATTTCAAACCCAGAGCATATTATGTGACATGCCTCCTAAAACCCCCGAAAAAGTCTCACGTTAGAGTTTCTACAAAGAGCAAACCCAGAGTGAATTTTAGATTTCCTCCTTTCAACCCTGAATATGTATGTGGACTTTAATCTTCAGGCCATAATTACATTCTGATTCACAATAGGCTACAATATATAGAGTGTAAGGCAGCGGGTAATGAATATGGACTGTCATGGAATTGTGTCTCCAAGGGCACAGAAGACTGCAAATTTACATTTACATTAAATTAAGCTCAAACTCCCGAGACTCCCGATGTTATAAGCTGCACAGAGTAAAGGCGCAGTCAGTAAGTTTTAGAAAAAGAAGTCGTCATCAACCTGAGCTCATGAGCAGCACGGCCTGCAACAGCGCCACCTCGGTGTCGTCCAGGTTGAACTGCGCCAGGCTCTTGCCCAAATCGAAGATGGCGTCCGACACCACGCCCAGCCCGCCGTTCTTCAGCTGCTCGCGCTTCACGGCCATCTCCCCGCTCAGCGTTAGCGTCTCGCTCTCTGGGTCGTAGCGCATGGCGGCTCGCAGCGACATGATCTCCATGCAGCAGCCCTTCAACAGGATGATCTGGTCTTCACAAGGTAGCTGGAGGGAAAAAAAAAGGGTTTTAATGTTTAATGCGAGGTTTGTCATATCTCTAAACTATTATAGTGCATTTTGATAGTCTTTACAAGGAGGAAATTATGGTGGATAATTTCCCCAAATTAACATTTTTCATACAGTAGCAGATAATGCAGTTATTGCACATGACACCCGGGTGGACAAATACATTTTTGCCTCTTTTCCGGAGAGATGCTACTGTATGTGACGCATTAAAGTGAATATATAATAAATAAAATCAACATGGATTTGGAAAGATATTATAATGTATTCACGTACAAAACATACAATTAATATGCGCTCCTCAAAGCCACCAGACTCCAGTCAGACAACAGTCATTTTATCTTGCTGATCATCAAAACATACTTCATTCAAACTAGCATTTTGAACACATTTTGAGGCGGTAGAACGGTCTTTACAAGGAGGAAATTAGGGTGGATAATTTCCCCGAAATTAACATTTTTCCTACAGTAACAGATAATGTAGTTACTGTTCTTAACTTTAAGTTTAGATTTAGGGTTATAGGTGTTGAACACACAGATAAAAAAGGGGAAACAATCTATTCTAAAATGGTTTTGGCATCACAAACGTCTATCATAATGTTCTAAATGTCCTTATACATTTTCACAATTTATTTTAATTAACTAATTAGTTATGTATTTTTTCTTTCCGTGTGGAAAAGATTCATTTTGAACAGACTTCGGCTTCCTTAAACAGTCATTTGTAAAAAATAATGAGGTATATTTTGGTTCTTCTTGGTAAACATGTAGAGGATATTTTATATGTGTCCTTCACAAGTAGATGTTTAGAGTTTAAAGTAGACTGGATGAAAAATTGTTTATTACATTCAGGTAATTTCAGAGAAAAAACAGCCACACAGACATAATAACTTAGGAAATGTCGTCAATTATAACAAAACAAAAACCCACCCCAGCACTCACACAATTCCCCCAGAGAGGAAAAAAACAAGAAATCTGCCTCGTTGTACAAGCGGAGAGAGAAAATTGGATTTCTTGTTTTCTCATCCATTCATAAGCTGAACGTTTGCCATTTTTACACTTGACTTTACTTGAGATGGATGTCAGCATTATGACTGGAACATGCTAATGTATGTTACAGGAAATACTTTCAGAAGAGGAGTTGGGAAGGATCGAAGAAAGGCACAGATGTGGCAGAGAGGAAGGGATGGGAGGGGGAGACATGTTTTTCCACTGATGAACACAGATTATGACTAATACAACCTGATTTACATGGATATTAGAATCTCTGGGTTGAAACCTATTTGATTAAATCTACAGACTCCGATGTGCTGAATTAAATCTCACCTTGATGTAAGCTTGTTTCTTACTTCACTACTCTTGACTGCTGAGCAGATTAATTGGCATTAATTGGCTTGATTTGTCTTGTAAATGTGTACCTGGAGGGCACGCTTCATTTTTAGTGGCTCAATAAAAGCTGCCTTTGTTTCTGTGCATTTCTTATCAGTAATTCACTGCAGTGGCGTGAACAGGTTTTCTTCCCTCCGCCTCTTTCATCAGATTAAGAAAAAGGCTCCTTTCATAATATAATCTATTATATTGTGAATAGAAGATAACATATTAAACATGACTGATTATCTGAATCGGTGTCTGGAATACTAAAACTCAGCATCCTTATTATATCTGCTGCTGTTTAGTTTCTTCGTCTCTAAAATTAATAGAATATCAGCAGCAGTATGAGGAATGTATTCTAGTTTACACTCTCATTTGAATAGTAGCATCCATCATTATAGTAACATTTATATAATAATAGAACAATCTGATGAATTCAACTTTAAAATATATGCTGATTAAAAAAAGTGACGACCTCTACTTTCAAAACTATCTGTGATTTATGTTCTTAAAAATGGTAATGATTACAGTTACAACTTTTCCTCTCAGACTCACACTGCTATACTTTCTTTAGTCTCTTTCCCACTGGACGAAAAACCCACTAACACCAAAAAACATCTGGCTTTTGTCTTCCGTGGGAAACAATCAGCATTCATTCCCAGGACAAATCACTCTGCAGTAGTCATGGGAATATATTGATCGGCAGTGATGGAAACCAGTGGAAACGCTAATTTTCGCCCCTTTCCCGGAATGCTATGTGACGCGTTAAAGTAAATATATAATAAATAAAATAAACAGTAATTTGGACAATTATTATAATGTATTAATGTACAAAACATACAATTAATATGTGCTCCTTAAAGCCACCAGACTCCAGTCAGACAACAGTCATTTTACCTCGTTGATCATCGAAAACACACTTCATTCAAACTTGGTTAGTCTTTCCACTGTCCCAACAATCACAGGCTCTAATTTGGTAAAGAAAAAACTTAATTCACTGAGTTAAATGTGAAAAGAAACAGCCGTTATATGCGCTCCTCAAAGCCACCAGACTACATCGATAAAAACAGTCATTTTACCTCACTGATCATCGAAATCACACGACATTCAAACTGGACAGAAAGAAAATAAAACTCATCAAAACCATCTTGGTTGGTCTTTCCACTGTTCCAACTATCACCAACTCTGGTTTGGGTGCAAATAAACCCTTAATTCCCAGAGTTAGACGTGAAAAGAAACAGGCGTTATATGCGCTCCTCAAGGCCACCAGACTCCATTGATAGAAACAGTAATTTGACCTCACTGACCGTCGCAAAAAAACACTTCATTCAAACTTCTTTGTAAGTCTTTCCACTGTTCAAACAATCACCAACTCTGGTTTGACAGTTTGACAGAGAGACTGAATAAGTAACGGATAATAAAAAGGAAGTAACCACCGTAACATTTTCACTGTTTACTAACCCTGTTTCCCAGCGCGTTAGACGCCGAACGTGACACACCAGAAAAACCCCCAGATATATACGCACTAATTTTGGTGGAAAAAGAGTATTTCTAACACTCCCACACTGCAGCTGTTCCACTACTAGACAATAACTCAGCCAGCCTGATAATTATCCAATCTAAGGACTCATTAGAAGGAGCAGAGACAAGAAACATGATTACATGTTGCTAATCAAGGCGGGGCGATCATCACCAGCAAAACAAAGGCTGCTTCTGGGTGTATTTTCTAAGCCAGACATAAAGCGCTATAAAGTGCTATAGCAAAGTGTAACTGATCTGTGCTTTGTATTTTTCTATTAAACTGCAAAGATAAAGAAATCCGCAATACATTTGTCTTTTTCCATAGCATACTGTTAAGTTGTAAGTGTCGGTCGTAACTCTTGCACCGCACGTCGTTCTGGTGCTCCTCACACAGAGGAGCTGCTAATTCTGGGAGACAAATTGACCTCCTACAGTAAATCACACATTTCCTAGACTAACACACACTCACAGGATGAGAGAAGCTCAGCAGTGTCTGCTGTGTGTTATATGTCTTTCTATGTGTCAGACTCCCACACTAGCCCTGTGCTCATCCAGACCATTAACCACCACTTACCTCAGAGAACATGGGCAGTTTTTTGGCAAAGTCGACGACACGGGTGATGGCAGGAGTGATGATCTTGGTGAACTCGCTGAAGGCCTCCAGGTCCACCTTGTCTCCGTCTGACGTAGGGGCAACCGGGGACTGGCCGATTTTTTCTGGCTACGTGGGGAAATAAACGCGGGTGGCTGATTAGAAAAATATTATTTTTGTAAAAAAAATCCAAAGAACAGACCAAAACCAACAACAAACTGATCCTATTAATAAATGTGTGTCAAAGCCTTGATATATCTTCTTCCTCTGTGTCACTACAGCACCAAATGTGGATTAATTCACCCTGAAAATAGTCCAACAAATGCACATTTCCTCCTGTTTGAGTGACATTTGGTAAAAACTACAGTGACCTGCTGTTTTAGGGAAACTACTGAGTACTTTATTAAATGCAAAAATCAATTTGAGATGCATTTTTAGAGATTTATGGCTTCAGCGGAAACCAACAGGCTTGAGGCTGAGTGTCACAGACAGGGTAAGGAAGTAAGTAAAGCATTTATTAGGGCTTGGTATCGTTTAAAAAATGACGATACCAGTACTCTTAAAGTGATACCAATAGACACACAAACACATTGTTGGTATTGGAGTCGATCATAATAAAGAATAAACAGAATATTCCCATCATGTTAATGGAACATTAAAGTGCTTGTGTCATGATAGAGAGCATATTTGAGCTGGGCAGAATAAAGAAGAGAACAAAGTGTATCGGGCAAGATGATGAGAGCACTACGATATAACAATAGAGTACATTAGAAGAAGCTACAGTTGGAGAGTATGGGTGTGTTTTATTATTGAAGAACACAGAAGAATAAAATGAGATTATAGAAGAATCAATAAGAGTGGCATGGGGCTTAGAGTAAAATATAGCAGAGGGAACAACACAGTTTTAAACGGTTTCATAGCCTTTCTACAAAGTGCTCGCTTGCCTTCGGAGACAAATTAAAACCAATTTCCCAGATAAGGACAGCAGATTGTGCTCCGGGAGAGGGATGGGACATGTCACCCGACAGATAGCGCGTCCTTAGAGGAGCGCTGCTGCGGTAAGGGAACTGCAGATCAGTAATACATATGTTTACAGAGTTGTGTGAATCGTGGCTGCGACTATGAGAAATATTGTTTCACGCTCCGCTGAATAAAGCGGGTGTCAAGGCCAAAGTCATTTATTCAGGCCGGGGCTGAGATAAAAGTATAAGAATAATCACCTCCCACAATGAGCCATCAGTCATGAACCGGAGGGAGAAGGTTTCCATGTGAATTCAGCCAATCCTCCGCTGTACAGCTGAGAGCTGAGCAATTATGGAAAATTTAAATAATCGGAATAATAACTTTGATGGACGGAGACGTGTTGTGCGAGAGCCAAAATAAAGCATTGGTTTCACTGGTGGAGGTCAGTGGCATTTTTAATTTCAGTGTTGAGAAAATAGCAGAGAGAGCAACTGAGGTTGAGAGCTGCTGAATGCACGCCGCTGAATGCACGCCGCCACGCTCTCCAATAGGGAATGCACCTCACGAACCTGGTGTGTGGAGTAAGATTTGATGAAACGCCAGTGAGGATTGTGGTCTAAGAGGCGTCACAGTTTGCTTATATCATTACTATCTCAGCGTGCAAGTTTGATTCATTGAGCTAGCCGGCGTTAGCCCGCTTTGTTGATTCATAGCACGCTAGGCTGCTAGCTTTAGTCTGTAACATACGTGCTAGCCGGCAAGCTAGACAGCTAGTAAGCTAGTTTCAGTGTACTGCTGGCCAATCCAGTCGATTTGGCCAAAATCTGGCCAAATAAAACCAAAACTATCTGCATGGCTAGACACCACGAAAGTGTATATTACACGGCAAAAAAGAGTCTTGTAACAAGGCTTCGCCTCGCGAATAAAGGCATCAACCAATCACGTTGTGTGGAACGGACAAATTCATAATGTACACTATAGTGCACAACAACACAGAGGCTCCGAACATAGACTGTATATAAGAAGTGGACGTAGTCACCGTGACGTCACCCATTGGTTTGTGGATTATGGTTTTGAAGCCTCGAGTTCTGCATTTTTGCCGTTGACAACTTGGTTATTTGCAACCAGAAGTGACACGAGAGGGCAGAGCTAAGTACAACTGAATGCTGAAAAAAATATTTTTAGGTGACCAAAAAGGTTAAAATTAATAACTTTCATGAACTGAAAACACCGTGAAGGGTTAAAGTTGTAGGATTAAAACACAGAGAACTCCCAGACCGGACAACGCCGTGGTAGTGACCTGAAAAAATCACAAGGTAGCCACACCCTAAAGCATCTCCTGCTATATGGTCTATATGACTCTAAATGGGACCATAATTTACTAAATGAACATCATGCTGTATTGAAGAAGACTTGAAACTAGAGATTGAGACCATAAACTCATGTTTACAATGTTTACTGAGGTAATAAATCAAGTGAGAAGTAGGGTCATTATCTCATAGACTTCTATACGATCAGACTTCTTTTTGCAACCAGAGGAGTCGCCCCCTGCTGGCTGGTAGAGAGAATGCAAGTTTAAGGCACTTCAGCATTGGCTTCACTTCTCCGACCCCAGAGTTTTCCGCCTGGCAAATGACACTTAAAATTTAAGATAACAAACTACCCTTGGAAGTTTTACTAAGCTGAGTTGCAACTAACTTTACTACTTTTAATAAAAAGTGTATTATATGTACCATTTGTCAACTATTAAAGTGCTTTCATAAGAAATTTAATCTCAATACAAGTGTGGCTGGAGCTCCAGTAATTAAAAAAACCCATGTGTGATGATGCAATGGGAATTTATTTGTGTTTGTGAATGTTCTCCACATCTTCATATGTGCTTTTTTATGGCCTAATGCGATTTTCCAGCGTCTGTTGATGTATGTTTATTAACTGCATGGCCATATGGGCGGCATCCAGGGAAAACACTTGGCTTTACCCGCAGAGCTGGCGAGGGATTATGTCTTTACAGGCTGGCTGGTCATGGAGCCTAAACATTGTGGGGAGATATCGTAAAGCTCAATGTGGCTTAAGCATTCCTAAAGAAACTCTTTTTTGTTTGGTATAGAAAAACGAAACAGTTTGTCCCAAAAGAGAAAGAAGATATTTGGTCTAACATGAACCCAGTACACACAGTGGGAATTGGCAGTGGTTATATTGGGAGGAGAAAAGTGGGGGGAACTTTATCACTGCAGTCTCTCATCAGTTATGTGTTGAGCTGTCGACCTTTTATCAGATGGATTAGTGCTGGAAAGTTTGTTCCAGTAAAAGTGGAGTGATTATGTTTTCATCTGGCTCGGATGCTTTCACCCCTCTGCTATGAACTGCACTGATTTACATTAGATTTAATTCTATTATGTGTTTTGTTTTACATTACAGAAATAAGAACATGTCATTGAGCGGGGGGGGAATTGATGGAGTTGTTGATCACCTTTAATCCCCAAACTCCCCACACACTTTCAGGACACTCCAGTGAAATATAGACATCTGAACCGCAGGTCATTTGTTTCCGAGAAATATTGATATAAATCATCTGGTAATAATGTGCTCAAATACAGAAATGTGAACTGCATGACAAGTCGATAAGATCACATCGTGACTGCAGACCTGCGAGGACGTAGTTGAGAAATGCTGATGTTTTTGAATGTCTAATTCTGAATGTCTGCGTTCAACCAGAACCATATGTCCTCCTCTGTGCACTAAATCACAACAAGTCGATTTCTGATTTTTCAATTTAGTTTTTGAATAGGTGAGAATACGCCATCCGGTTGAGCCGTCTCATTTACCTAATGCTGCTGAGTCCATTATTGAAAATACGAGATTTGTGTGATTTGAAAGGCTGCCAGTAGTTTATGTTTCATCTGGCCTGGAAAACTAAATAAGAGACCTTGAAGAGTGAAGAGTGAAGTGTGAAATGACCTTCGCTAGCACGATAGTAGTTGGATAGTTACGTGCATATTAAAGCCTTTAAACACTGGGGGCTTTTTTTTTTGTGTGCGAATAATATATTTTTCCGAACTGTTGTTTTTGTCATGAGTACTTTCACATAGAACATGAATATTACGCGGTGAAAAAGAGACTTGTAACAATTAGACTTCTTCTTTTTGCAACCAGAGGAGTCGCCCCCTGCTGGCTGTTAGAAAAAAATGCAGGTTAAAGCCACTTCAGCATTGACTTCACTTCTCAGACAAACAGGTTGCCCACTGAGTCCGATCCAAGACGGCAAACTTTATCACTCCTTTCAACTTTGACAAAGGCAGTGGAGACCAGATCCACTCCTTCCGCTCTTACCTTTCACAATAAAAGCCCTAGACATATATGCTGCATAACTGTTAACAGTAGTTTAGACTATACAACAGTTTACCTAAGATAGACTGCTAGATGCTCCCAGTAGTTGGTCCTCTGCCTGCGCAAATCTATCCAAACCTTTTATTGAAAAAGTGTTGCAACTGTTGCAAATATTGTTCGCATATTCGTGTTGTTTATTCGTCACGCTCCCGTGTGTGACGGCCTTTAGTAAGGAACTCATTAAAGACTGGATTTTGCGTTCATACTTAATCATTTTTATGATCATTGTATAATGTAATTATGTCTCAAAGAACAAATACAGGAACACTGGCAAAAAAGTCAATTATTTCCATATGTATACGGAATATATTTACTGCTTTTGATCTTTGGCATTTGTTTCTATGACATGGGGTTTGTTGATCTCGATACTCCCTCTCTGCTGGACTCAAGAACGCCAACGCTTTCACAATCGTTTATGTTAAAACGCTGCACTTTTATATTAGTAACATAATATGCTGTCAGCTTTTTTAGGCTGTTGTGACAACATGTTCTACTACAAATGGGTACCAATAATTATGCCTACTTCTTGACATAAGTGCAGACATGCACTTACAAGCTTACAGCTATATATGAACTGAACAACTTGTAAAAAGCTGTTTCCAGACAGCGTGTAACCACAGAGTGAGAGAGAGAGAGAAAGAGAACATTGTGTAACTGTAACTCAGGCCAGTGTGTTCTCGCAGATCTGGAGGTTCAGCCAAATGATACAAAGGGCAAGACACATGAGAGAAGCAGGTGTCAATAATGTGTTGTTGCTTTTAGCGGCTGTGAAATAATCTAAACCTCTGACCTATTTAGTATCAACAAAACATCATTTAAAGAGCCAATGTGATGCGTACAATAGTTGCTGATTAGGTGCGTTCTTTCATGGCTGGTTAGTAGTTTAAATTGGATCCTTCCAGAATCTGTGATAATAATAATCTAATCTACAGTACCAATCTAACTATGTAATGTTTTACAGTTTGCACGGACAACAAATCTTTTCCTTTCAACATGTGCAGCGTCTTGTTGAATCCACGCCTAAAAACAATTTAGGTTGTTTTGGAAGCAGCATCTGGTACGTCTTATGAATTCAATAGATGATGTCAATGACCGCCTTTACACCTGGCGTTAAAATGCGTCTCGTATCCAGATTGTATCTAGATATGATTTAACCTGATTACATTTACACCTGGTATTAATATGCGTCTCCGGTGTCCACATTGAGATCCAATTGAGATCAGATTAGTGTGTCTGAAAGGGCTGAGAAGAAGGCTGCATGCGCACGGAGGGCCCGCTAACGTGACTTTGAAGTACGTCTACACACACTCGCACACACACAAAGCGGTGGCGGTGATCTCTCTGGTCACGGCGGTACAATGATCGGAGGAGCGCTGGGAGCACACACGCACCCAGCCGAAGCTTTGAATATTTGCTGTTGATTGCTACTGAAGCTCCGGAGCCCAAAAAATGGTACTCAGGACAGCCCTAGCATTATGTATTACCGCCAACGTAGTTGTTATATGTAGATTGAAAATGGTATTTGTATTTACTAGGGCTGTCAAATGTTTAATGTACATTTTGAACAGATAAAAAATGTGTGAATTAATTTGCAATTAATTTGGGATTAATCATGATTCAATATTTAATCGATTAACCCAAAACACATTTTAATGTGAGGTGTAAAGGGGCTCATAGATGCATTTAGATCAACGTGCAGGTGAGGATGTTTGTGTCATGTAAACCCTTCCATTCCAGATGTTTAACAAGGACTCTTTACATACCCTTGCACATCTTCTGGGTACTCATGGAGTCCTAATCTTCTTTATTTTGATCACAAAGTCTACTGCCGGTATTTACTTTCAAGCCTGATACACATGCAGCAGCATACTGTTTGATCAACGTACTGAATTGAACAAATTTAGGGCGCTCTGTCCATCATTTTTAAGCCTCTTCCTCTTCTTTCTGCAGTCTTTTGCTAGACCTGATGCAGAGTTCACTGTAACGAGAGCATCGAGTCATTTGTGAGTTAAAGTACAGTATGTATGAGGAGCTGTGTCACTGCTGTCGTCCCCACAGGACTGAAACGGCTCATCCTAGTTGGCTTAGCATGTCAATTTAGATACTCAGGGGTTCAGTAGCGTCACCCTCCAGAGCCCCGTTAGTGGGTGAAGCCTGTGTCAAATAGAACTGTTTATCCTTTTAGATGAGCCAAGCGCGGGGCTAACATATACAGTATGTTACAGTCTTTTAAATCCTGGGTTTTTGCAGGCCACTGCTCCAGAGACGGGCTTTCTACAACTTTGTAGGGTTAATAAAAATATGTTTCTTAATCTAAATTATAATATTAATCTTAACCTCATCCACTCCATACAGACTGTAGCCCCCTAAAAAAGACAAAAACAGGTCTGTGAAGAAGAGGGGTGGAGTGGAAAATGTTAACGTACTCACTGGTAAACCTAAATGTCTTAAAAGTCTTGATTTATGAAGAAGTGAAGAGCGGACAAAATGATCTCACTTCACACAAAAAAAAAAAAAACCCAAAACAGACTGGGTTTCAAATTGATCTTTTTCTCTTTAAGGAAATTCTTACACTTGTTCCTCTCTGCTCGAAGCTTCACACCTCCTTACCTACGTTATCCCCATCCTCCCAACACCCGGCCATGTCCTTCCTGTTGCCTAGCAACTCCCACCACAATACTTGCTATTACACAAAGTGCTACCAAGCCCTCTCCAGATGAACCCCCCTCATTCCTCCCATCTAACACCCACCTACACTGAACAAGTCCCTGGCGTAAGAATTTTGTACAATTTTGTTTCTTGATTTGGCCGTGAGCTCTGGTCCGATGCTGCTGTGAAATCCTTGACGAGAGCTTAAAAACTGGGTAAGCACCTCCGATAATCCAGGGCCAAAACATGAGGTCACTCAGTGTCTGTCTGTGTTTGTGTGTGACTGACACTGATACCAGACAGGGCTGTCCAGGATAAATGTGAGCGCTAGCGCAGCAGGAAGACAGTTTGAGAGGAGAGAGAAACTGCCAACATCCCTGCCAGCTCGCTGATGAGCGCTCATGACTGAGGATTTGCTTTGGCTGAGATAAGGAGGGGAGCTCACGGAAAACAGACGGGCAAAAATAGAGGGGAAAGTAAGGGTAGACACAGAGGGACAGCGAGAGAGGAAACAAAGAAATGAAGACGGGAAACAGATTAAAGCGAAAAAGAGACTCGAGGTGTGAATGAGAACTATGAAGGGAATTAGGTCTGGTTAAGAGCCCAGAAGGATTACGATGAATAAAACCCCCCAAATGCCGGAAAGAACTGAGGAAGAAAGACACAGAGAGACAGAAACGCACAGCGGGGAATACGGAGTGATAAAGTCATAAAGAGCTACTCTGACAGGCAGTCATGTGAAAAAAAAGGAGCGCTCAGCTCGCACAGATAAAATTAAACCTTTTCATTTCAGACGCATGTTTGTGTGAGGATATAATCGTCCTGTTGATCTGATGGGGTTAAAAGCAGGTAAATTGAGGCACAAACACTGAAGCAGCACTACATAATTTAGTGTGAAATTACCCCTGGGGCAGCTGTTTTGTTGAGTGTTTTCACACTTAAAAAGGGTTAATGTTCCTGCAGAGTCAACCCACCCTGGGTGCTTGAACAAACTGTTACTGCTGCACACATTTACTGTATTTAATTCTCTAATCTGCCTTTTTTTTTTGTTTACTGCTTTTGCATAGTGTTGCATGTAAAGGATCTGATGTCTTACTTTTGGCCAATGTTTTTCCATCAGATATGATAACCAAACGGTAAAACTAAACACCCATACATGGGTTTCTGGTTTGAACCCGCCAGCTGGGAGCTTTCTGCGTGGAGTTTGCATGTTCTCACCGTGCCTGCGTGGGTTTACTCCATAGACATGCTGGCCAGGTTAATTGGCAACTCTTAAATTGCCCGTAGGCGTGAATGTGAGCGTGAATGGTTGTTTGTCTCTATATCTCAGCCCTGTGATAGACTACACCTAACTCTCGCCCAATGTGAGCTGGGATCGGCTCCAGACCAAGTGGGTTTATTACACTGCTCTGATTGGTCAATCTCAGCGTTATATGGTCTGTTATTTCTTTATAGCAGTCAGTTGCTATGTATAACAGACCGTTGCTATGGACGCAGTTCTGATCTCGGGAGTCTGGAGGACCATTTTTGTGTCAAATGATTGATTTCTCAAGCAAGCAGTCTTGTAATAAGTGGCATAAAGTACAGCGAGCGGGACATTGTTGTGAAATCAACCCCTTCAGGGTGATGCAAGTTTATTTCACAACAATGCCTGGCTCGCTGTACATTGTCCCTTACATAGCTAATGTATGGACGGATTGTTGAAAGAAAGTACAAATTGGGCAACTTTTGAGAAATCCGTTAAGGTTGTTTAGTCTCAGAAATGTGCAAAAACAAGAAGTGAAACTAATTCAGGGGCGGATTTAGTCCAAAAGCGCACATGTAGCAGTTCTGTTTAAGCTATGTTGGGTGTCTGTGTACATGGATGTGTTCATACATCCTTGTCACGCATACACTCTTCTGCAGAAATGGGTAGATAACGACATTATGGACCCACAGATGCAGAAGTAGAACGTTGGCTTTAGAAATGATGCTGTTTTCTATGCAGGTGCTTTGTCTATCTCTATTGGTAATAACAATAATCATAATATAATTATAAAAATAAGTGCCTACAATCACGATAAACAAATATTTCCTGTGTTGAATCTCTTTGGGAGATTCTAAACTTATATGAGTGCATACGTCTGTACATCGCTTTGCTTATTTCTCCGCGTCCTCTTACCAGGAATTTGCGCTTCTGTTTCCACTGTGCGCCCTGAGCATTGGTGTGTCGGTGGGCCTCCGTCACCAGGTGGATCACCTCCCACTCGCTGTCGGTGGGCTCTGGACGGTTCTGGAGGGTTTTCACCATTTCCTCCTTCTTGCGTCGCTCCCTGTTCTCTTCGATCAGACGCCGTTTAGCCACCCGCTTTGAGTCATCCAGCACCACTGTGAGAGGGAGGAGGAGGAAGAGGAGGAGGAGGAGGGGGAAAACAGAATGTGCCATGGAAAAGAAAGCAAAAAAGAGGTATGTAATTAGTTTGCGTGGTGCCTAAAGCCTGCGTATAGACATCTAAAGTTGCAGCTTCTATATTAAGTTTTTATATACAACTATACTATATTCTATACACACACACACACAAAAGCACAACGGGTTCAAAGTACAATACGAAATGTGTAATTTTAAATTCATCAAACGGCACTCACAGTCCATGGCCATGCCCACTGCAATGCACTTCTTGAAGCGGCAGAGCTGGCACTGGTTGCGGGTAATCTTGTCGATGATGCAGCACCCATCGTACTTGCAGGAGTAGCTGGGGTGGAGGTTCTTTTGAATGGTCCGACGGAAGAAACCCTGGAGGCAGACGGCGAGGGAGAGACAGTCAGCGAGGAGAGGGATATATAGAGAGGAAGAGAGGCACATACGAAGACACTGACAATAAGGAATGGAAACTTTGAGTCGTAATGCGGTTTGTTTTTGTGAATAAGAAACTTTCAGGGAGACATTTTTAATTACTGCTGCTTCTTCTGTGTGATAAAACTAATTCAGAATCAAAATCTTTAATCTAATTTGGTCTGTACCTGACTCGCAACCGAATCTGAGGCGATTTGTGCCAACGCGTAGGAGTTGAGCTGAACAAATCGTAACTGGAGATGAATTTACACCCATGACATATTATTAGATTAAAAGTATTCTTTTCCAATCACACGTCAAGTACCATCAATGCCCACTAAGCTTAATCACAACCCTGTCAGCGGTGCGTTAGATATCGACATGCCATTGATGAACAAACAGGAACAGAAGGAACAGAAGCCGACTGACAGCGAGGAAGACAAATGACACAGCTGAGGGGTGACGTGACAGACTGACAGGTTTTTATATAAATATGTTGATATATCATCTTTCTGCGGCTGTAGACAGTGTGTCTGTGACCTTGGTGTGTGTTTACTTTGAAGTGACAGCTTCAGTGTGTGTGCGTGAGTGTGTGCATAGAAGCAGCTGACCTCAGAAGCCTCATATCAGGTTTTCTGGCAGATATTATGTGGGTTATGAACCTGCTGTGCCTGAAACTCTGCCGTGTGTGTGTGTGTGTGTGTGTGTGTGTGTGTACCTTGCAGCCCTCGCAGGTAATGCAGCGGTAGTGGTAACCTGTGGCCTTGTCGCCACACACCACACATGGCTCATCCTTTTCGAGGTAGCTGGGGATGTACCCTGAGAGAGAGAAGCAAGGGCAAAGATAACGTTAGACAGAATATAATATTATGTATATTTCTTTTTATATCATTGAGGATGTTCTACACACCCGATACACAACATTGGTATCCCATCACTCTCACGCTAAATCCACCTCACCTTCAAGTCACATTAGCTCCACTCTACCCAGCCAACGTACCCCACCCTATACACCCCTACACATTATTTCCACTCATCAGCACTGCAGCAGACTGTGGAGAAACGTAACACTGGCCATCCATCGTTCTTCTATTGCGCCATAAACACACTGTTAGAACCGAGAGCTTCACAAGGTGATGAATGATAACACTCTCTAGTTGTTTTTAGATGTCCTATGTGATTGTGTTTATTTTCTAGACCAATGAGAAGATTCTACGGAAGCCCTGAGAGGAAGGTGAGGAAAAAAAATCTGGTGATCCATTTTCTGAGTCTGATTTAAATAGTTTTCTCTCCTGTGTTTATGACGTAAGAACAGATAATATTTCTTAACCCTTTGATTTCTGCAATAGAAATGGTTCCGCCAGTGCCTACATTAGTATTTTTTGCTTATTGTGTTGTAATTTCTTGGAGTATGTTCACATTCTTCACATCCTTAAAATCTCTACAACCCAAACTACAAAGTTATAGAAGCCAATAGACTATAATAATAGTTGACAAAAGAATTGAAATTGTGTCATAAATAAAAAAAATACAATAATTTCATAAAATGTTATTAAATAAAAACAAAAATATTTCTAAATGTAGAAACATGAAAAAAAAGTTATTTGAATGATGTACATTTTTTAGTTTTTGAGATATGCAAGTTTTAAAAGACAGAAGCCTTAGCTTTCTGCTGCAAAAAGACTGCTCTCGATATTATGTTTTTTTTATTTTACATAGATTTAAACAGGATCATGCAAACAGCGATCTTCCACGGGGAAACCTGGTTCCACTGCGTGTTGTATCACATGTAATGTGACGTAATGACATCATCGCGAACATACAACATGATGACGCGAAAGACGGGAGCCTTGGCTTTCGACTTTAAAAAGAAGGAATGCTCTAGCTGTTATGTAAACCTTTTTTTCCCACCTGTTTTGACAGATGAAACTTAGAACTTAGAAAAATTATCCTGGGAAATATTTTTTTTCCCCCAGTTCATAAGTCATAAACAAAGGAGAGAAAACAATTTAGATCCGACTTAGAAAATAGATAATTTTTTTCCTCTCTTGCCTCTCGGGACTTCCGTAGCTTCCAGCTAACCTGCAATATGTGAATCCTCTGAAGTAAGAAAGTATATAGGGAGCTGGAAAGGAGCACATCATTAGGGGCTGTGGTGCTGCCGCCTTGTTTTGGTGACGCCTGAACTTAAATCTCGACATTAACATTCAACAGCTGGAGTCAGTTCTCTATCTGACCTGCAGGGCGACACAATCAGCGCTTTTTCTGACAAGGTTAAAGGGATCCTGCTGAGTTTTTGACCTGTAGAAGCCCAATGTTTATACAAGTGGGTCCCCAGTTTGTTTGTATCCCTGCAGGTGCACGAGGATGTGGACAACGTGACGCACATTCTCGCCAATTGGTTTCACGCTATTCCACTGTTTGACAGCAATGTACCAGCAAACGCAGTGAAGAAGAAGACTGCTAACAAACCTGGATTTAAACAATGCATGATTTAAAATATTTATATTTTTAAAAATGGCTTTGGAAATGTTTTATGCAGGCGTCAAGGATACACACAATTCATTTTGGGGATAAACTCTGAACTTCTGTTTGTTTACAAGAAAACTCTTTTTAAAAGGTCCATCGCTTCTTCATCACATACAACAAGAGACCATTCAGGACTACTCCAGACACATTTAGTAACACACCCACACAATGGCTCTGGTCCCAGACAGGACTACTACAGCAGCTGCCTCACTCCCTTTTACTGTGCCTTCTTTTAAAAGGCAGAATCTGTGATCCAAATGTAAACAAAGGAGAATCGAAGAGGTGATAGAAATGTATCTTTGACTAGCTAACAAGTATTAACGCTCCATGTTGGGAGCTCTGACAAAGGAACATCCATCCTTTCTAACTACTCTTTCATTTTCTGGTTTCATAAAACATTTATAATAGAAGCAATGTTTAAAACCTCCAGCTTAAAGGTCCAGTGTGTAGGATTTAGGGGGATCTAGCAGAATGGAATATAATATTCATAAGTATGTTTTTATTAGTGTATAATAAACTGAAACTAAGAATCGTTGTGTTTTCGTTAGCTTAGAATGAGCCGTTTATATCCATAGGCCACCGTAGTTCTCCGACACGCTTGGCGCTTGGAAAGTGAGGGGTATTCAGTTGGTTGCAACCTCACCGCTACATGCCAGTAAATAATACACACTGCACCTTTAAGTCAGGTATTTATTTATACTTATTACACGGCTTTGTTGAATATTCAATTCTGATTGGTCAATCATGGCGTTCTCCAGTCTGTTATTTCTTTATAACAGACTGTTGCTATGGACGTCGGACTCTGGTGGACCATTTTTGGTATCAAATTATTGATTTCTTAAGTACGTAGCCGTGTAATAAGCGGGATAATGTACAGCTAGCGTGTCATTGTTGTGAAATAAACCCCTCGAGGTCACAACAATGACCGGCCCGCTGTACATTATCCCTTACTTATGACTTTATGACATTTTTTATTATGAACTCATCCTCTTCAGTTACATTTATAAACAAACCTCAAATCAACGTGGTCACATTGGTTAGTATGGTTATTAGAACTGGGTTTTAACCAAACAGAATTTGTGGGCAACTTTTTGCAAAATGACAGGGGCCAGTTCATAAACACACATTAATAATATTTATCAGATAAATAAGGCCCATCTCTCTTGTTCAAATGAACTTAAATGCTGTTTTAATGCACTCTGGCTGATCTAAATTGACAGTATTGAGGTTGTTCTCTCTCTCTCTCTCTGTGTACTCTCCGTTCTCCCTCTGCAGCCTTCCCTCTGCTCTAAACTCGGGAATAGGACAGTTTGTTCTTTTTCCATTTGCTGCCTACAAGACCAGTGAGACTGAGGGGAGTGAGCGCAGAGACACAGGAAATAGCAGATTTCCAGTCATTTCAAATGATATATAGCACAGAAACAGAGGAGAGGGGGGAGGGAGATGGTACACTGAGAGTCACAACTTCATACAGAAACACACACACATACTAACACACACACACTAACACACATATAGAGAGCCACTGGCAGAGCTTTGTACATGTGTGTGCGTGTGATGTTCTCATGACATATATGCTAATGTGTGTGTGTATACCGAGACGTGGTGAGAGCTGTGACTGGCAGTGTCAGTTGGGCTCTGCCTTTTGGCTTTGTTACAGATTTTAGAGGACAAGGGGGGGGGGCAAGAAGAGAGGGTGGGAAAGAGAGAAAAAAAGAGGAGGAGGAGGAGAGACGAGTGCCAAACGAGCACATGTGACATTTGGGCCAAATTGATTTATATATATGTATATGGTTGAAAAGCTCTTGAGCTCTTTCTGTTGATGAAAAAAAACAACCAGTAGGAATCAAATTTACACAGAGAGAAAAAACAAAATGAAAAGTGCATTTGCTAATAAAAGGAAAAGGAAAACACTGACAACAAGAAAATAATGCAAAACTACACGGTGGAGGACGCAGCAGGAGCAGCGGTGGAAAAGAGGAAGGAGAAGAGAAGCAGGCCAAAGGAAAGATAATGAGGACATCAGAGAACGATCATATAGGAAAAAAATGCTCCAGACTGTGTTGGCAGCAGCCGGATCTCCGAGCCAGCCTGCTGAGGGACTGTGTTTGGAAGCCAAGCCCAAAATCAATACCGCTGCGGCTCTGTGGCTCTGGCTACCCGCCCCTCGCATGGCGGCCGCTGCAATATCTCCACCAACAAAACCCAGAGAAAAGGAAGTGGTTTTATCAAGATATATATTTTTTTGTCCTCACAGGTTTCTCATCACAACACACATCTGCCGTTTCGTTTCATCTGCGTGTGTAAATCGGGGCGGTATAGAAGATCAGGTCCCTGAAGGAGTCTCGGGACGGTATCTCCGAGGTTCTTACATGACAACAGCACAGTGAGGTGACATTTGAGACTGTAAACACTGACGACATCGGGGCGCAGGAAACTATACACAGAAGCTGCATTTGAAACAACAGCTGTTGTACAGAATCTAACGCCGCCGCCGCCGCCGCCCACTACTGCTATTTATTGTAACCTATTTTTGACCAAATACGTTGATATTAATATTGCGACGATATTGACCGTTGATGTTTTTACAAAATATTTACACAATGAGATTTTTTATGAATAATCATCAAAGGTAAATAATAGAACAGCTAGAACAGTTTGGTAAGTTTAAAAAATAAAATTACATCATTTTACTATAATGCAGCCTTTAAAATCAGGAAAAGAAAACATTTATGTCATTTTACAATATCCAAAATCTAAGACGATATCTAGTCTCATATCACAATATTGATATATCGATATATTGCCCAGCCCTACCATCTATTACTATGAAAATATTTAAATTACAGTCCTAACATAAGGCTGAAAATGGACTAGGGCTGCAACATTTCTGTTCGCAATTAATCTATAGATTTATTTTGATTAATCAATTAATTACTTAGTCTATAAGCTGTCATATTCAAATTACGCTTGCTGTGGTAGTCGGTGTTAAGTGGTGTTACGCGGTGTTACGCGGTGTTATACGTGTTTGGGCATACGCCGATTACACTACCCTTCGTTTTGCTTTTTTAAAAAACAGCAATAAAATCCATTAAGTTAATTTTCGTGTATCAGTGCCCACGTTCATCAAATGAAAGAACTCTAATTTGTAAAATAATAAGTGTGTTATCAATATTTAGTTGGACGACGGATGCTACAATTATAAATTGAAAGTGTCTGCTCCGTTCAGCAGCAACAGTCCCAGTGGGAAAATGTCCTCACCGTGTTATCTCTAGTTCAGATTGCTCATTTTGTCTGAACAACAGACCCAAAGTGATTCAATCAAGTGAGACAATCATCTTAGCTAGTATAAATTTGCAAAAATATACCAATGATTGGCATGCTTATTTCATACGTCAACAAATTAACTAACTGATTAATTGATTGTTAAAGCTCCATTCACTTTACATACATTTACTGAGGTAATGAATCAAGTGAGAAGTAGGTTCATTTTCTCATAGACTTCTATACAATCAGACTTATTTGCAACCAGAGGAGTCGCCCCCTGCTGGCTGGTAGAAAGAATGCATGTTTAAAGGCACTTCAACATTGGCTTCACTTCTCAGACCCGGAGGTTGCCCACTGATTTCAACACTAGAATTGATTAAGTCATCTCAGAGTAAACTGTATTTTGAATTCACATTAATCTGTGTAGTGATTTGACCTCGGTCCAATCACCGATGCACATGTTAGTATTCTTTAGTGTCCTGTTGTAGCATCTAAAGTCTGGTTGAGGATCCACTCTCCCTCAGGAAAACGCTGACATCATTACAGTGGATGTAATTTGATCTCATACAACCAGGCAGACATATTGTCATAGTTTCCCAGTAGCAATGGACCACATCAGGTAGAATAAGGTACCAGATTCCAGTAGTGATGCAGGGAGGCAAACAACAGGGCTAGGAGGGGAAACATGTGGAGAGGACTGGCCTTGGGAGGGATATACTGTATACTATAAATGCCAAATCAACCATTCTTTAGATTTTTATGTTGGTGTTCCTCCGTCACTATCACTCTCTCTTACCTTCTTTACTCGCTTCTTTCAGCTCGGGGGATTTGGAGCTGTCACTCAGACAACGTGCTGCGTCCAACAAGAAAGCAGACAGAGCACAAGGCTTTCGTTTATTGATGACAGATGCCAAGATGTTTTACTTTTTCTCTTTGGAGGTGACAAATCGAAAGCGTAATGTGCACGAGGCAGCAATGAATCATGTACCACTAGCTTCTGTGCAGTCACTCAACTGCATGCATTCACTGTCGGGAGACTGACAGCTACAATATTCCTTTTTCTAAAAAAGATGCCTAAAGTGTATCAAATATAGCTGAAGAAAAAGAAAAAAACTGGGAGAGTGATTTTCAAAATGAATGGTTCTCTGCACCTGGAGAGCTTTTATTCTCTAAAGTAGAGGTGTGCTTCTAAAGAGACTTAAAATTCAGACTTCATTCACACTTCAGGTACGAAAGTGGAGGTTTGTTTCCTAGCTGCCACTTCAGAGCTGCTTTAAAAAGTCTCTCTCTCTCTCTATCAAAACACAACCCAGCAGTTACTCACCAGTCATACTCTTCAACGAACATTGGCTGTTCTTCCTCTTCCTTTTCGGGCCATTGAGCCACCTGAGAGATTACAAAAGGGACAAAGAGAGAGGAGAGAAGAAGAACGAGAAATAAGTAAATGTGCATGTAAATATATTAAACCTTCATGTAAACACATAATCCACAACCCGCCAGCGGGTATGAAAGGCATGTTTTCTTTTAATAAAGTCACCAAAATTACACCGTTTATCATAGCCAGAAACTGTGAAAACAGAAATTATCGTCGGAATATCAAATTTCCGACAGTCCTTGAACGAATCATGTGTCATGAATGCTTCCGTCAGGAAATGAATCCCAACCTAAGCTTAAAATAAAAGTGGCATTTCATCAAATATTTCATTTAAAATTTTTGCCCCAAATAAACCGTATGCAGAAACCAAATCCTGTAAAAAACATTAAATTCTGCGCTCCTCAGCGAAACTGGGAAGCCGTGATTGACTTGGCTGAGACCAACAGTTGCGTGACAAAAAATTCAGTGAAACTTTGACTGAACTGCAGGCTGTTTACGAGAAGACAAGCGAGGTTGTAAAAATGTAAATAGTTCAATATGTATAGCATGTGGAGCCCTCATTTTCCAATATTAGAAACACTTGTGTGCGTTTGGAAAAAGGTTGAATATATATTCAATGTTTTAAATTGTCTTGTAAAATAAATTATCAAAGAAATTGCCTTTTTTATGATTTATGGCATTATAACTGTGTTCTACTGCACAAAATACATGTTTGATTTCTACCTACTTCTAGCCATAATTGTGCCGTTTCCATAAATGTGTAGGACTTATATGTTCATACTTTATACTAAAATATATATTGCTGTGACGAATGAGGCCACTGTGAGAAAAATGTGATAGAAGGAAAAAAAACCGTCCCGAAACAGCTTGGGGTTCAGAAGGTTAAATGTACACAAAACACACAGCAATCTCAACTGAATTGGCCAGAAAAGCTGTCTGTATCGGCCGGATAGAAGAAAATTGTTCAACAATATGAAAGGTCACCTAATTCCACCTCTTCCTGCTATCTCAAACTGCCCGGGAAAAGGCTTCAGACAAACGCACTGATTCCCTGGATGTTTGTTGACAAGTCCATCGGCCTTCACAATCGAGCTAACGAGAACGCTCATCAACACCGGGGTGGAAATACAAAAGGCCCGTGATTCGATGCTATTTTTGCAACCAGGTAAATGTTAATACCACGTGTAAACGAGGCCTTTGACAGAGTTGGAAGATACAACAATAAACCAAATCGTGAGGAGAAAATGGCATGAAATCGGATACCTGACAGACTTCTAGAAACGTTTCTGTATTTGTCTCTTCTGGCGTGATATCATCCTGCATCCCTGCTCCAGCGAAACATCTGGTACTCAAATTTAATTTAAAATAATAAAAAAAAAACAGGAGCGTGGTTTGCCTCCACTTAAGTTTCCAACAGAGGAGTAATAGAGCTCTCTAAGACCAACAAGTAAAGCTTTACTCTTCTGTATGTCAAATTTGGCAGGAAAATGTGTTGCTCCAAAACTGAATCCGAGCAGCAGGAAAACGTCAATTTCAACCTCCCCCCCCAAAAGCAACTTGAATTATTAAGGTACACATGGAAAAGCCTCACAATAACAAAGACAGCAACTCTATGATTCGTCAGGGTATAGGCGAAGCAACATGCTCAACAAGCATGTGCACTCAGAAACACACCTCCGACCGCTGTGACACATGTGAAAGGCATGTACAGCACAGATGGGAACTGGCTGCTCTGAAGGGAATTATGAAAGCGCAGAGATGAAGGAGGTAGAGCGTTAAGTAGAGGGAGAGAGAGAGAGAAAAAAAGCATTTCTGAAAAGAGAGTACAGGAGAGAGGGAGAGAGAGTGCTTGATCCCAAGAGTCCAGCTCTCTGCTCTCAGACACTCTGCTAGCCTCCAGCTCTCCTCCCACACCACGGCCCTTTAATTCCAGCTCCACGAGAGGGAGCAGGACTCCATTAGCACCAGAAATAAAATGAAGTTCCACTCTGTTAAGATGCAATACACAGGCCTGGAGGTCACATCTGCTCTGTGAAGTTGTAGTACAGTATGTTATTCATTATCTGGAGGAACAATCCTGCTCTTTCTGATGTTAAACCTTTAGAGTTTTTACTTATCTGAATCAAAGTCTGAGGATACAGAGTGTTATATGTTGTACAGATAATAAAGAGCTGTGATTTGTGATGTATATATTAGTAATGTACTTGACTTGACTGCCAAAACTGTGTCCCAACTGCACAATATATAAAAATGCCTTAAGGTACTGACTATATTGTAGACTAAGGGATTTAGTATACATGAAATTGAAGTCCTAGCAGTGTTGTGACAGGAATAATTCAGCAAATTACATCCATTATTTACCTTTCCTCTCTCAAAGGATCCCGTCTCCACACAATTAACAAATAAAAATGTTAATTTGCATACAAAGTGTAGAAATTAGGGCTGTCAAAGTTAAGTCGATAATTAATGCCACTCATTTCTTTAACGCATTAACACAATTTGCATCATATTAAACTACAAAACCTAATGAATCCATTGGTACCAACCATGTCATACTAGCTTATCGTGAAGGAGGTTAAATAACTCTCCAAATTTACGCTACATTTTGGTGAGGAAAAACTGTCATGGCCATTTTCAAAGGGGTCCCTTGACCTCTGACGTCAAGATATGTGAATGTAAATGGGTTCTATGGGTACCCACGAGTCTCCCCTTTACAGACATGCCCACTTTATGATAATCACATGCAGTTTGGGGCAAGTCATAGTCAAGTCAGCACACTGACACACTGACAGCTGTTGTTGCCTGTTGGGCTGCAGTTTGCCATGTTATGATTTGAGCATATTTTTTATGCTAAATGCAGCACCTGTGAGGGTTTCTGGACAATATCTGTCATTGTTTTGTGTTGTAAATTGATTTCCAATAATAAATATATACATACATTTGAATAAAGCAGCATATTTGCCTATTCCCATGTTGATAAGAGGATTAAATACTTGACAAATCTCCCTTTAAGGTACATTTTGAACAGATAAAAAAAATGTGTGAGTAATTTGCGATCAATCGCGATTAAATATTTTAATTGATTGACAGCCCTAATAAAAATGTTAATTTGCATACAAAGTGTAGAAATATAAACAGAATGCAATGAAACACATGTAAGGGATAATGTACAGCGAGCCGGTCATTGTTGTGAAATAAACCCCGACAGGCTTCACAACAATGACCCGCTAGCTGTACATTATCACGCTTATTACACGGCTACTTACTTAAGAAATAAATTATTTGACACAAAAACGGTCCTCCAGAGTCCTACATCAGAACTGCGCCCATAGCAACGGTCTGTTATACATAGCAACAGTCTGTTATACATAGCAACAGTCTGTTATACATAGCAACGGTCTGCTATACAGAACTAAAAGCCCGTAGAACGCTGTGATTGACCAATCAGAATGGAGTATTCAACAAAGCTGTGTAATAAGTTAATATAAAAACCATGTTTAAAACCTCTTTGCTGATGTCTGCTGTCACACCGCTCCTTGCCAGTTTGTACCACGAGGTAATTACACATCATGTGTGTGGCTGGAGGTCAATCTATCAGTCGCAGCTCTGGAAAGCTAAATTTAAATTAAAAAATGAGAGAAAGTAAAATCAAAAAAGGTCCAGTACGTGTTCTAACATTCCTGTTGCTGTCTGATTACACAGCTCCCAGCTCTGAGTAGCTGTTTCATTTCCGGTGCACTTTGCATGATGGGATAACTCCCTTTCTGTGAACTTAGCATGCACACTGACATCTCTGATTATATTCTAATTGGTCACTTAAGGATATGTACGATGGAACTTGGATGCCGTGATGGAAACACATGGGCTGAAGTCACTCAGGGCAGGAAAACATATTTCATAACATGTTTCCATGCTTTATGATAAACAGATTTTATGCAAAGTGACTTTCCCAGAGTGATCAAAAGGTCTTATAGAGCGTGTTTACACTGGCTTTTAAAATGCATCTTGGAGAGCTCTACATTCAAGTGTAAACAACCACCAAGACACACATCGTGATCCGATCACTCAAACCGCTTGCCGAGGCGGTCTGGGGCACATTTGACCACATATCTTTTGTAGTGTAAACGCTAATTCATCCTGATGCGTGACAGAAGACAGAAGGACGTAACGGGAAAATACGTCACCAAAACCGCGGCTGTCCTTTTTCTCAGTTCCAGTTGGTTCTCAAATCGCGTAATCTGGACGAACATTTAGAAGTGCCCGTAGAGATAATTTACGAGTGCGTCACACATCTTGGGTGATCTGGTTTGCCTGGAACACGGCAAGGAATTGTTTTGATTTCTTCTTCTTCTTTTAATTTCCGGCAGACTGCTTCCCACCGGTTTTGCAAACTGAAATCATGTAGGTGTTTATTTGCATATAGAGCGGGGAAGTGAGATGCAACCACAAGTGGTCTCTTGAGACGCATGTGGAGACGCATGCTAATGCAGGCGTGAACTGACGTTCTTAGAGCTGTCCACTTGTGACTAGATCACCCAACATGCATGTTAATGCCAGGTGTAAACAGGGCCTGTAGTGGACACCGCACTGCTTCTAAATGACCGAGACGTTTCTCACTTCTCGTATAAGCCAGCGTGTTTTTATATTTCACACCTGCAAACAATGTTTCCTGCTCAGAAATATAACTGTATAATTGCCAGTTAGGTTCAGGAGTTGCTGTAATTGAGCTTAAATGCCAACTCAAACTGACCTTTACATTTTACCTCAGCTTATAGCACCGTCTGGTTCTCAGTTATGGTTCCCTTTGCTCTTTTCAGAACACATCAGATAGCTTAACAGGGCACTAAACTGAGCTCTTAAAAAAAGCCTGCTGAGTTAAAGCTTGATTGATCGTGGTTGTTGTGCCTGTAGCATCTTATTAGACACCCGTCTAAACTAAGGCTGCACCCACACTAATACCTTTTTAAAACACATGTCTTTTGCTACGTTTACGCCTAGCGTCCACACAACTCCGGCGGAAAAAAAAAGGAGACGTTTGAAAATGCCGCTGACCCCGTTTTAGTTTTAAAACTCCGGGGTTGCATTTTAATCTGGACAGGCGGAAATGGAAACCTTCAAAAACGACGACGCAGACAACCCTTTTCGCTTCTTGATTGGGTCTAATCAGTTATGACGTGTCCTCCCCTGATTCGTCACGCCCCATCACATGAACCTTTTCTGGAAGAAAACAATACAGACTCGACTGCCAGTGGTTAATTTCAACATGGATAACTCTGCATTTCATAATGCTACTACTGCCTACATGCGCAGGAGGGAAGCTATTATTCAAGCGTTTTAAATCAATTCCCGTGTCCATCACTGCTTCCTGTTTACACCCGCACAGTGTGCGCGAATGTTCACATGATATGCGTTTTCAGGCATGGTAGTATGGATGGAGATTCATTCTGAAATGGCCCTAAAGCGCTCGTCTGGACGGAGATCGCTTTTGTTTTAAAACGTATTAGTGTGGATGTAGCCTAAATGTTCCTGTCGTGGTGTGATGTGTGGGGAGAGTGGACGACACCTGACGTGACAACTGTCTCCAAAAGCTGGAGGAGTCAGGATGCTCACCTGTGAAGCAACAAAAGCACACTAAGAGCAACAAAAGCAACAAAACGGGCAGCGTTACCAGCTACATTGTCCCCAACGAAGTGTTTTTTCAAGCGCTGATGATGTAGTTATGTTAAAGGCATTTTTGTAGACGGAGCGGAACAGGGTGAAACAAAAACATATGACTGGCTGTCAATGTAGACGAGTTAAGACGAGTGAAGATATCTGAGAACTCTTTGAGCGTGGCCGATGTTTTTCATTCCCTTTGTGGGCAAAGTTATATGTCAGTATAGGTGGAGAAAAAAAATATTAAAGCTGTCACAGCAGCAGACAGACAAGGTGGGGTCTTCACTGACATCGCTTCACTGGAACGCTGAAAAAAGTTGTGACCAGCTCATCTTTATTCGCAGCCCGTCACGCAGCGACAAGCGTCGGATGTCAGTTTGTAGATCCGTGTCACCGGCTTGCATTGAAAATGACTTGCAGCCTGTTGCTGTGTCGCTCGTATTGTGAACTCAGCAACAGCAGCAAAGGTTGCAAGGTGCATATTTCACAATGCAGACGAGTTAAGAAATCGGAGAACTCTGTGAACGTGGCCGATGCTTTTCATTCCCTTTGTGGGCAAAAGTTAAATGCCAGCAGGCTGAGAAAAAAAAAATATTATTAAAGCTGTCACAGCAGCAGAAAGACAAGGTGGGGTTTTCACTGACATCTCTCCCTCTGCCAACTGGCTTCCACATCACTCCATCCATACAGCTGCTGGAGGCGACAAGCATCACATTGACAGCTCTGTGACAGTTCAGTCCTCCCATGCGGCAGCGTGTTGTTTAAGATGGAAACATCGGCAAAGTGGATAAAAACAGATCCTCTTTACTCAGGTCTCTGTCACTCTTTACTCAGGTCTCTGTCACTCCTACGACAACTTCTCTGCATCTACGGAGATCCTGCATCTCATCAACAGGTCCCTCCTATGTTAAACTTTGTTTTCTCTCAGCTGAGCTGCGCGTGAGTTTCCACACTCACATTTGACATACAATAACACAACAGCCAGAGAATTGGCAAAGCAATGATAGTAATAATGAAATAATGACAGGGCTCTCTGAATAAGCTCCAGCTCTAACCCTCTATTAAGATCAATCCCAAAATAGCACTAATGAAAATATTAACACTATGGCAGCTAAAAAAAGAGCTTAGCGCTCTTGGCGGAGCCTCAGAAGTGCTTTTCAGCGCTCTGAGAGCTCCGAGTGGGAAGAGAAACGGTGTCAAGTGGCTCGAAGAAGCCAGCAGAAAGAAAACAAAAGCAAAAAAAACACAATATGATACAAAAGTGTGTAAAGCAGTGATTAGTTTCTTGTCGAACATGATGGTTTGAAGCACTCTAAACAAACAAACAAAGAGAAGCTGATTGAGCAGACAGCCTGACAGCATTTGAAATTGTATCACACGGCCGGTGAACGTGTGGTCACTTAGTGCAAATACAAGTGCGACGCCTGTTCACGGATGAAAACATCATGCATAATTGAGTATTTTTTGATGGAATGTGTTTTTTTGCAGGTTGGGGCAGGACGCCCAGTGCAGCGCAGGCATACCAGAGAGCGCTTTTTCAATCTACCAGCTCTCAAACTCTGACGTGCCACGGATTGCAACACACCCGCTGAATGTACACGGCAACGCACACACTGTGCCTCTCAGCAACCTGAGCCAACCCCGCAGAAACATGCACATGCTGTACTTTCTCTCCGGCCTCTCTGGCACAGTTGACGTGTAAGAGCAGCGGTATGATTCCTATGAGCCGTAGAACTGTGCAGAATACACACACGCACGTACACACACATGTTGCAGTTCAAGCCCAAAACAAACCCACAGTACAGAACAGAACACCAGCCAAAAAAGATGACAGGAAAAAGACTTACAGTGCTGACCTGATGATGCAGTGGGACTGTAAAATATGCATGGTAAAGGAGTGCTGTTAGTTGAAGTTGCAGATGTAGATGAGTAGCTGCTACACAGCCCTCATGCATGGACTTAGTCTCCGTCTGTCTCACTCTCTTACACCCTGATGTCTCTACCAGTTGTGCTATGTTTAGCCGGCCGACCCACTCAAATACACTCTGCCTCTCCCTCCCTCTTCCTCTAATCTGTGGGACTTTCTTGCTCTGCCGCTAGCACCACCCAGTCTAACCTGATTGGAGGACGGCCAGCGTCTCCACCTGTGACTTTGACAGCGACTGGAGAGCGTCTAACATGTAATTGACAGACTGTCAGGTAACTGAGCGCTCTCATGAGACGGGACTATTTTAAGACAGTGCAGGTTTCATTAAGGCTAAAGCGGCACGTGTGAGAGAAATAGCGATCAACACCAGACAGAGAGCGCTGTATCTCCTTACAGATAATTCCCCTTATGTCTGCAATTAAAGGATAAGGTTGGCGTTATTCTATATGTTACTTGTCATCAACAAATCCCATTAAAATGATCAAATGTGTTTGCTGCTGAAAACCTAAATAAATAAATTAAAAAAACAGGTCACACATATATAGTTTCATTTTTAAAAAAGGCTCAGTAATTTCCTAAAACAGCTGATCAGTGTATATTTTAGCAAACGTCCCTCAAACAGGAGGAATTAGTGTGTTTGTTGGGGACTATTTTCAGCTGTGGATTAACACATTTAGAGCTCTAGTGAGTATATATGTGGCAGCCGGGCGGTGTATGTGGGATTGAGTCAATATAAGCTTCAGTGTTCATGCTAATGAAGGAACATGTCACACAGAGCAACAATGGAGCTCTATGGCACAGAGGAATAAGCTATACATACACACACAATACTTGTTTTGGTCTGGTTTTTTCATGGGATTTGTTAACAATAAGAAAAATATGGAATATTGCTTATAATTTGAAAGATATGCTCACCCAAATTACAAGAAAAAACATCAACAAGAACCCCCTCAAACAAAACACTTCCCTCTAGTGGTGTCTGGTAATGGAATTTCACTGGTGGTGTTCAAAACAATGAAAATGTAACTCTTAATCTTAGTCTCTTTATTATATATATATATATATATATATATATAAATATAAATTATATTATATTCTTAAAAGTCTCTATAATCTTATCACTTGTCACTTTACCTAGTGTATGTGTGTGTATATACATATATACTACTTCTCTATACATACTGCATTCCTGTCTACACATCTGTATATATTTCTTTTTACTCATTATTATGTACTACATTTCTGTTTACACATCTGTATATTTATCTTTGGTACTTCTCATTATTATGTACTACATTCCTATCTACACCACTGTGTGTATA
>CAKAOH010001594.1:0-20829 GCA_916701665.1 Sebastiscus tertius
ATATATATATATATATATATATATATATGTATGTATATATACAGTATATATGTATATGTATATGTATATATGTATACAACAATTTACAGTCTAATGAACATGTCTACCGTTTTCTAGACTGGACAAAGGTATATTTGATCCTAAATACAATCTACTTAATTTATGTTGTTGACGTCTGTATGACGATAAAGTAGAATAAATTAAATGTCAGTTTCAGCAGTTTACAAGTAAATGTTTGTACCGGTAGTCACACAGAACTGATATTGTATCGTGAATGGAGTGGAAGTGGGTAGGGAGAGGGTGTAGGGGGTGGTTTGGAAATGGGCCTGTGGGTGTCTTCTGACTCTTGATTGACATCGTCTTGTTGCACCTGTTAGGATGGGACAACTACACTTCACTACACTACATTACACTACACTACCCTATATTACACTACACTACACTTCGCTACACTACACTACACAACACTACCCTACACTACACTACATCACACTACACTACACTACACTACACTTCACTACACAACACTACACTACACTACATCACACTACACTACACTTCACAACACTACACTACACAACACTACACTTCACTACACTACACGACACTACACTACCCTACACTACACTACACTACACTACACAACACTTCACTACACTGCACTACACTACACTACACTACACTACACCACACTACACCACACTACACTACACTACCCTTCGCTACACTACACTTCACTACACTATACTACCCTACACTACACTACACTTCACTACATTACACTACACTACACTTCGCTACACTACGCTACACTTCGCTACACTACACTTCACTACACTACACTTCACTACATTACACTACACTACACTTTACTACACTTCACTACACTACACTTCACTACACTACACTACACTACACTACACTTCTCTACACTACACCAACAGCCTGCTTTTTGACAACCATGGTTTGTCTCCTCTGTCCTTGTGATGGCGTTACACTGAACATTGTTCTTTGTCTCATTAAAACAAAAAGAAAAAACAGCTAAACGTGCAATCAAATCCAAGGTGCACAGAGCTGATTGAGTGTATATCTGATCCCTGATCAGTCCCAACCACTGAATGACCTGTGTGGGTGAGAGCCTGTGAAGATGATAACACTCTGGCCTGGAGGAGGGCAGACCCTGATTTGCATGTAGCTGGAGAAACCAGGACGGATGTAATCAGATGTGTGATCAGGTTGTATGAATGTGGATGAGTGTATAGTGAGTTAGGTGGTTGTTCATGATTTGATACAGGCCTCTCTTCTCATCTTAAACTATTAATACTACAGCATACAATGATATGTTAGACAAAAGTGTGCTTCCAGTTTGTGTTGGTCCCTCTCCTGTTTCAACATGACAAAGCCTCTGAGCACAAAGCCAGCTCCATAAAGAATTGGTTTTCCAAGTTTGGTGTGGAAGAACTTGACCGGCCTGCACAGAGCTCTGACCTCGACCCCATCCAACACCAGCAGTGAGCCAGGCCTGATCACCTAACATCAGTGTTGGACCTCACTGATGCTCTTGTGTCTGAATGGGAGCAAATCCCTGCAGCCAGGTTCAACATCTGGTGGAAAGACTGAAAGCATGCCTTGCACTGCACTATAATATTTAATCTGTTATATTATATTCTAGACCATTTGGTCCTCTATTTTATTTGACTCTTTTATATTCTAAACGTGTCTTTTTCTATGTCTTATATAAAGCACTTTATTGCCTTACCCCTCGTTGCTTCAGAATTACTGATGCTCGTATTTTTCTAAATGTGTGACACATTTGGGGATTTTTTTAATTCAAAGTAGCAGTATTGGTAGTAGTACTTGTATTAGTATTATAACAATTTAAAGCTACTACGAGGAACTTTCACTTTGTGTTGATTTTGGCGGTCCCTGTTGACAAAAGTGGTAGTGTTTCCGAGCACCAGAGTCCCTTTAGAAAACCTCTCATTTTACTGCTGCAGGGCCTGACAGTCTGCCCTGCTCAGTCCTGGTTCTGGTTCTCCCGTGCCTCCCTTCCCTCGAGTGGGCCCAGCAGCGTGGTGTCGGTGTTGGCTCCCAGCGGGGACCGGCGGAGCAGTGAGGTGAAGCTCTGCTCCTGGCCGGAGGAGCTCTCCACCTCCTGCCGGAGCTCCGACTGCAGGTCGAAAGCTGCAGCGAACAGCCCGCCGCGGACAGGTCCAGATACGGCTTTGCTGCCGCTTTTGACCTTCCTTAGGCCCCGCTGAAGTCTGAGCTGAAGGAGTTTCTGGTGAAACTGCATGATTTTGTCTGATTTCAAAGGAATCTGACCCGGTGGCACCGATGACAAGCATTCAGACCAACTATATAGAAACAGCCAGCATTCTCTCTGATGGTCTTGTTTACTTATGTAGGTCATATGGAGGCATCAGGGTCAGTGTATCTTTTGGTTATTTGATTTTTGTTTTAAAATACAAAAAATAATATCGAAATACAAGATGTTTTTCTTTATCAGGATCAAAAAGGGATGAAGCAAAATTAAAAAATGGGTTGATTTTCATTTTCTATTTCTAAAAACAAAAAATAAAATCACTAGAAGACAGAAACGAAAAAAACGGCTGTTTTTTTTTCATCTTCTGCGACCGGAAGTTGTCATTTACAAAGTAAGAGCGTGTATGAGGACGGTGCTATATGAGAGAAAAAGAAGCACGGTGCTGCTGTGTAACTGAAAGTGATGGACATGAATCAGTATGTCGTTTTTTGAAAAATTAAGAGAGTGTCACACGGAATGTCATAGCACAGTCCTCATACGTGCTCTTACGTTGTAAATGGCAACTTCCGGTCGCAGAAGATGAAAAAAACGGGTGTTTTTTCGTCTCTGATTTAATTTTCTGTTTTTAGAAATGGAAAATGAAAATCAACCTGTCTTTTCAAGTTTAGTTCATCCCTTTTGAACCCTGATGAAGAAAAGCGCTTTGTATTTCAAAATTAATTTTGTATTTTAAAACGAAAATCAAATAACCACACATTTTTTGTTTTTTAATATCCGTTTGTGAAAGGAAAATCTAATGACCAAAAGATACACTGACCCATCCGTATTAAACTGAGACTGTTTCACAGTTAAAAGTTCCTCAAAGTAACTTTGAAAAATACTGTAAAACAGAACTGACGAGCAGTCAAAAGTTTGATCTGTACAAAAGTCCAAAAACTTTTGAAGAACTAGACTGGATTAATTTTCTGTCCAACTGCATTGTGAAGTCTCTCACAAGAATACTGAGTTCCTGCTAAGTTCTCAGGATCGTCACTTCACCTTTTGTACAGTAGCTGATGTCAAACACAATTTGAAGTTCTTCTGAAAATTGCAGGCTGTATTTTCTTCTTGACTATTACATAATTGCTTGAACGTCAGCCTTCCCTCTGACATTTAAGGGCTTCTTTTTTTTCTTTACACAAGTTGAATGCTTACCTTGTCCTTCATATCGAGCTCCTCTGTATCCGTGTGACGCTCTGTTGGGAGAAAGAGAGTAAATGTATTCATACATTTTTTTGTGTATGAATCATTGAGAAGAATGCTTAGAGAGAAAAAGTAACCAATCAAACAGAAGTAAAAATGTGCACAAAGAACTAAAAGCCGGCTTTTCACATTTCAAGGACTTTTTTTAAATTGCAAATTAATTCTACTTCAATATTTGACTGATATGAATTTGCTCCTGTGCTTTCTTAATTTTCCACATTTTTCTTTACTAAACACTGAAACATCAGATAATCTGCATTAATACTACGCAGGTTTCTACACAAACCAAGCTATAATTATGTCATATTATTAATATTTCAAAGCTATTTGTTGAGCAATTTTAACTGCAGTGTAAACATGTTTAGTCTCAGTGGACACTGAACCATTAAAACTGGCTGTGTTTACACTGAGCTTAACAGGACTCTTATTTATTTCCACATTGATTTTAATGTTGCGGCGAGCTGTTTTGAGAGCTCCTTAGTTTGTTTAATCCTACCTACATGATTATGTATGTGCTATAGACTTGCTCTCCAGCTTTTGCTCAATACTTTAATTGCGTAAAAACACAAAATGAATCACTATAAAAATTACCTTGAAGTGCTGCCGGCACTAGAGCAGTGCTCTCCTGTGGTTTTAGTGTTGGAGCATTCTCAAGCAACTTCTCCTCTTCCTCATCCCTGGCAGCCTCCCCCTCTTCTTCTTCTTCTTCTTCCTCCCTCTGCTCTCCCCCCAGGTCTCTCGGTCCTGGTCTGACGCGGGCCGGGCCCCTGTTTAGTCCCCGGTCCTGGTCGACCACCTGCAGGGCATCGGCTATCAGGCTGGACAGCTGGCTCACGTCGTGTGGCGTCAGGCCGTCCATGTCCACGTGGTGCCTGCCGACGCTCTTCACAACGTTCTCGATGAACCTCTCTGGAGGAGACACAGAGGTGTGACAGAGGTGTGACACAGAGGTAAGAGAACAGAGACGGACTTCGCCAGAAAAACAAAAACAATGTAGGTTAAAATGCTTAAAGCAACAATGTTTACTTTGGATTGAACATTCTTTCTTCTCTTTTGAAAACGGTGGTTGATAAAACAATCTCACCAGAGCTTTCAGCCTCGACAGGGATGAGAGGTCCATAAAGCGGCTATGATCACTACTTTTATAATAACAATATATCTCAAATGACAATGTGTGTCGCTCGTAGTGATGAACCTCAAGAGAATTATGAGCTGAATCTTCAGCTTGTGGCTTTACAGAGCTTCATAGTGAGTTTCAGCTCATTGTTTATCTGGCTGGTCCAAAACTTTACTGTTCTGGTTCACGGTCGCCGCTGTCATAGCTTTTTTTTCGGCCACAGGAGACACCTGTTTTCAGTGAAAAAGCTCTAAAAACCCACTGTATACTTTCTGCTCAGCACCAAACAGCAGTGAGCGATTGGCTGGTGAACACAGTGGAGCATTTAGCAGCTAAAGAGACAGATATATCCCTAGATATAGGAGTTGGTGGAGACCAAAAACAGAGCTAAAAAAGAGAGAATATTGGACTCAAAGACTCCTAATGAATGATCATATTGGACGTAACTACAGGATGTGTAAATAAGCCACTGTTTGCCATTGTCAGCTTAAAAGTTGATGTGGCTACAACTTGTTTCCGCTGCCCCCAAGTAGCCAAAAAAACAGTTACTGTAACTTTAAATGCTCAGAAAAGTTTAAATTTTAACATCTGCAATTTCCAAAACAACTGGCAAAACTACATCTACCGAAGAAGCTTATGTGATACGGTTGGAAGCTGCAGAAGAGCTATTAAATGGACATTATTTATTTATTTTTTTATTTAACCTTGTGGTGAAATTGTTGTGTCAGTGACGTATGTTTATGTTTTCCATCATGTAAATGACTGTTCTTATGCAGAAGGAGCAGGATGGTGTTCCTGCCACAAATAGCCGTGATCAGAGCGACAGCAGCCCTGTGCCAAACAACTCAGCTCCTCTATTCATTTCAATGATACCGCTGCTCTGGTACAGCTGAGGTCCCCATACAGATGCACAACATCTGGCCAACATAATGTGTTGACCAATCAAATACAGGCGAGCACAAATGGGGTAGGACTTTGTGACATGAATTCTACTGTTTCTGTTTAGTAGTTTTATTTACCTAACTTGACCAAAGCTTGAGCTTCTCAAGCTCGATCAGCTGTACAGCAACCTTTTTGTCCTGAATTAAAATGTCCGACAACATAGCTATATGATATCATAGTGATCAAATCCAGTACAACAAGGCCACAAACTACAGCTTAACTTTTTCCACTCCAGCCCTCTTTTTCATAGACCCATTTTTGTCTTTTTTAGGGATTGTACAGGGGGTCTTTAGGGGGAGTAGCAGGTCAACAGTAGATATCACATAGAAGTGGTGTACATCATCTGAAAGCTGGGAACATGAAGATTAATTTGAGATGCAGCTCAGCACTGTGTGTCATATTCTTCTTGTCATAAATCAGAAATAAAAATAATATTAATTAATTAAAATATGTTAGAAGTGTGTAAGTGTATAGAAGGTTTTTGGGTTGATACCACTAAATTTAACAATTTTTTTACCACTCAAGAATTGATAAAAATTATCAATAATCCCTCCAAAATACCACATTAAGACACCAAGACCTTGAAGAACACCATAGAAAATGATGTGATTTGGTTTCAAAAACCTTTGACAATTGGAGATTTCTGCAAGAATTGCATTTTTCAGCAATTGGATGGTGAGCACTTCTGTTCTGTAAACTGCTCAGAAACCCCCTTATTGTCAATCTAGCTAAGAAATCCATCCATCCTCTGAGTGCTCTAGGTCTCTAGTCGGATCCATCCATCCTCTGAATGCTCTAGGTCTCTAGTTTGTGGCTGTGAAGTTTCATGAGGCTGTGATTATCCTAGAGGTCACCACAGGTCATTTTATACAGAGAGGTATAAAAAAATGCCCTCACTACAATGAAATGTCTCCCATGGGGACTAACATCATCACACATGAATACAGTTGGGCTCATTGGATCCACAATAATCTCAGCTTTACAGTGAGACCTTATTTATGTAATTCCAAGACTGTTTAGGGACCCCAGTATGCAGAAATATTCAAACACACCATTTTAGAACAGGCAAAAATAACACTTTTGTACTTCATTCAAAAAACTGCATGTGATTATCATGAAGTCTGTAAAGGGGAGACTTGTTGTATCTTGAGGTCAGAGGTGAAGGGACCCCTTTGAAAATCGCCATGCCAGTTTTTCCTCTAACTTCGTATTGTTATTTAGCTTTGTTTGGTTGGTACCAATGGATTCCTTAGACTTTCTAGTTCCATATGATACCAGTAACTTCACTCTAGCTCTAAAACTGAGTCGGCCGAGGGTGGCATTGATAGTTAAGCAGCTAAAAGATGAAAGATGTGTTTGTATGTTTGTACATCTTCATGATTTTCTGATGTTAAAATTCATCGCGGTGCACCTTAAAACACGTACCATCTACAGACGTCAGAGGGTCCTTGACTGAAGCCCCTTGAGTTCTTCCCAACTTCAGAAGCCGGGGTTTTGAGGTCTCTTTCTTGAGCCCAGGATTTTCTATCCCGTTGCTGTAGAGGGGCCTCAGGCGGGGCAAGGGGGCCTCCTGCTCCTCGGGGTTCACCCCGCCGCTGTGCAGGGACAGATGCCTGGAGAGATACTGCCTCAGGGCGCCCAGGAGGAGCTCGCCATCGGCCTGTGTGGCGAGGAGCTGGTCGGCTGGAGGTCTCTGCTTCTGCTGAGGTAAGAATGATGGAAGAGAGGAAAAGCTGGAGGGAGACGACTTCTGAGCCGAAATCTGGGCCTTGGAG
This sequence comes from Sebastiscus tertius, assembly GCA_916701665.1. Lineage (NCBI taxonomy): Eukaryota > Metazoa > Chordata > Actinopteri > Perciformes > Sebastidae > Sebastiscus > Sebastiscus tertius. The sequence continues at coordinate 7,343 of CAKAOH010001594.1, forward strand.
CGATAGAAGTCCGCTGGGATGCCCGACTGGAAACGGTCACTCTGAAAGAAACAAGAAAAGCATTTATAATCCCGGAGTTCATTTAAAGAAAACACTGTGTAACTGTTCAGAGTCCAAACAGTAAACATAACTGTATGGTAATGTGATTATTATATCCTGATTCATGTGACACAGATCTGATGCGTTTAAGGAGTTTAAGGAGTTTAAGGTGCTGACTGTGAATCGCAATGACCCTGGTCAAGATGCTTATCATTCGCCATCTCTCTCTGCCTCGTTTCTTGTCAATTCAATGCTGTCTCTGTCTAAAACAAAAGCATAAAATGCCTCAAAGATATAATAAAAATACAACAAAAAAGAAGCACACGTCTAGGTGTGTGTGTGACAGAATTGTACTTTATTCAAATTCTGGGACTTCAGACAAACGTCAATCTGATTGTCCACAGCCTCCGTCATTTCTATGCTTCCAATTCATTGTCTATGTAAGCAGCTGTGCAATGCATTCTGCTAGGGTTGGCCGTTCCTCATTTGCATAAAGTTGAAGTCTAGACAACTTTCTGCAAATCAGGCACGTCCAGCGCAACTCACCGCCTCTGACAACTCCCGAGAAACTTTTAAACTAACCGATCCAGGATAAAGACAGATTCAGCAACTGCACGGCTTATTTCTTCCATAAAATGTTTTCAGAAACACATTTCGGTGAACCATTTTCGTGATATAAGAAAAGAAAGTTTCCAAACAAGCTGCCATGTTGGTTCCGGTTTGAAAGCTGAGAGCAACAGCCCACTAGGGAAAGCGTTCGTCCAATCAGGTGCCTAGTGCCTAGTGTCTAGTGGCAGCCCATCAAATGTTCAATGCTGGGAAGCGAGGCGATCCCTCACGTCCAAATACGCCCCTGTGGACACGTACCATAACACTGAATCAGTGTCCTGTGATGATGAGCAGAGATATAGTTGTTCATGTGGATGCAGAAAAATGTTGCAGAGGTAAAATCTGCTGTTTTTTTTGCACAACATCATGTTGTGTTTTTGCTTCATTTCTACAGGACTGCCAATCTAATGCAGTCAGTCCTAACCATCATGATATGCTACATATGCTACTGGTCCAAATATGTGAGCCTAGAGTCTAAAAAATATATTATATAAAAGGGTTATAGAAACACTTTTTTATAAGTGTGCTTTCACAGGGTTTGTATACAAAAGCAGTGTCTTAACTTGTATTCTAATGATTATTTATTTATATATATATATATATATATATATTATACTGTTTTATTTGACTTATTGTACTTGTTCTCATATGTAGCTTCTTCATTCAGTGTTGTATAACTTTTGAACTGTTTCCTCTCATTGCATGTCTGCTCTTTCTATCATGTAAAGCACTTTGTAACTTTGCTATATAAATAAAAGTTATTATTATCAATTACAATATATTAAAAGATATGGCAATGTATTCTTTAAAACGGTCTACTTCTAGTCAAATGTGGACTTGAATCTGTTGTTGTTTAAAAACGAATACATGGCAAGTTTCATTTATAGAGCCATATTAATTCATTAAAAACAAAAGAATCAGAGACAAATTGAGAACAGACACTGGAAGGAGATGATGTCAAAGTGCTTCACGTAAAAGAAATTACAGGAATTAATTCAAAAGAGAATATAAAAGAAGATATATGTATATATGTAAACGTACGAGGAACGTCAGAATATGTGCTTCCACTCAGTTCAGTGAGAGCATTTTGATGCAGCAGCTACATTTTGCTTTAATAACAACTTTCAACATCTGAACAAAATGATTACCGACATGAAAATAGAGCCTATTTTATGAAAAACAAGTTATTAATCCATTTATGCAATCGTATTAACAGATCCATCAGCGACAACAAAAGCAAATTGTCCCTGCCGGCTCCATTAACGCCCACCTGGGAGCACAGAAATGCTACAAGCCTGACTAACGGTAAAATTATCATAACAATACCAACAGAAGCCATCGAGTTCCTCATACTTCTTCAGGATTTGTATGTGCGAGGCCCCTGCTGGTATTTGTCACTGTCGGCATCTTTATTAATCTACTGTATGTGGCACAGTTGGTGCAGTTTATTCCACCCATGCCCTCCGGGACCCCCTTCGGCCCTCCTGCTCCTTTTCCTTTCCACCAAACACGTGAACCCGGATAGAAAAAGGCCACGAGCCGGGAGCGACGCCTGCAGGCTCCACGCCACCGCGCTCTCTGGGTCTTTGGTACAATCCCCCCAGCAGGAGAAAGGCCTCCGCCATTCAGCCGTGCTCCGCTGCCCTCAAACCCTGAGCGGTGGACGCGGTGGAGGAGCCGGTCACGTGGAGAGTTATTAATTAGAGCGGTGAACTCCTGAACTCTCAGCTGGTATTATTTCACTCATAACGGTCGTGCTGGGAGAAGCCATCAGTTAGGGTGGAAAAGCAAGAGCAGAGTGACAACGAAGGATGACACCGGACTCCCCGCTGGGAAGGTGTGTGTGTGAGTGTGTGAGTTTCATATGACTGGGTACTTGTTTGAGTGTGTGTGTGTGTGTGTGTGTGTGCGTGTGCGTTTGTGTGTGTGTGTGTGTGTGTGTGTGTGTGTGTGTGTGTGTGTGTGTACTGCATGTGTATGTGGTCTTATTTAACAGAAGCAGGTGGCTGTGAGCAGAGGGTGGGGCGACATGCAGACGTTGGGGTTAAAACAAATGTCCCACCTGCTCTTCCCTCTTTTCAAATGTGAAACACGGAGCAACACAACTGGAGTTTGGACTATCTGATATCGCACAGTACTCAGTTATTAGTAGAGGCAAGTATGATTAGCTGGCAACAGTAAAGAAACATGATGGCATTGTACTCCTTACTAGGTTTGTCAAGGCGGAAGATATCAATGTCAGTATAGAGCAATATGGATAAATATACTTCACTGTAATCTTCTATCATGATAGCACCATATAATGTGATATTGTACTATTTTTTGTAAATTAAATAAATAATTAACAGATACAATAAACAGATAAGAATGTCTATTTTTGGTATTGAATTAAATACCTGAATACTTAATTGACTCCATTGCGTTGATGCGAAAATCATAAATACATTGCCCTAAAACAGTTTTGCAACATTGTCCGCAACAGTTTAATTCAACCAGAGATATTAAAGGGGACATATTGTGCTCATTTTAAGGTTCATACTTGTATTTTGGGTTTCTACTAGAACATGTTTAAATGCTTTAATGTTCAAACAACACATTATTTTTCTCATTCTGTCTGTCTGAATATACCCTCTATCAGAAACGCTCCATTTTAGTGCATTTCAACAGAATGGCAACAGAATTGCGTTGCTATGAAACAGCTTGGGTCCATGTTTACTTCCTGTCAGCTGATGTCGTTCACATACACTGCAACAGGAAATAAACTGGGACACATTTAGTATGTTTACGTTTAAATCTGAAATTGTCTAAATATTGTAGATTTGTGACATCACAAATGGGCAGAAATCCTGACGGCTTGTTTCAAACACACGGTTTCTGAATACGGGCTGTGTGTATTTATCTGTGGATTGAGCGTTTTGATACTTTCATAGTATTTATATAGAACTTAAGCCTGCTTTATAATATAAAAGATATGAAAATCTCACTTTTTACAATATGGGACCTTTAAAGGAACAGCTACCGTAGGGTGATGCAGCAAACATCAACACCAACAACAACTCTATCACCTCTCAGTATTTCATATCACACAACCTTGACTGATAGTTTAAGGCAGTGGTTCTCAAAGTGGGATGCGAGGACCCCCAGGGGTTCATGGCATTCTGTCAGGGGTACCGCGAATTTTCTATAAATTACAAAATTGTGCTGTATCATTAAAAAGTGCATATCTACAGATGGGAACTATTTATGCCAATAAAACAAGCATTTCCATTACTCCCACCCACATTAGCTTTGGGCCAATAGGAACTCTGATGTGATTGTGACACATCACTTCAATTTGTCATGAATCAGTCACTTCACTCAGGGTGCAACAAACTGTTCCTGCTGCTTAGCTTAGCTTATTAGCCAGCTAGCTAGCTAGCAGGCGAGCATGGAGAAATATTTGAGTCAGTCCACATTGTCAAGTGACGCTAAGCCCAAACTAGCTAAATTGAGAAAATATGACAACAGTTATATCGAGTGACAGCGACGGAGACCAAAATGCGTCACGTGTCTTCAGGTGCTAGCAAACGAAGCCATGAAGCCGGCCAAACTAAAGCAACATCTGATTACAAAGCAGTCAAAATATCAGGGCAAAACAAAGTGGTGTTAACATGATTCAAATTAAAATGTGTTTCTGTTTAAAACAATCGAACAGGTCTGAAGTATTTAGGTTGAAAAGTTTTAGAATACAATTAGTTCCAATGGCGTCTCAGAGCACAAATGGTAGTGAGCGTCACACTTAATCGGTGTTACGAATATGCCGGGGTCTTGGTAAATGTACTCCCCTGGTTCTCTTTTTGGGGGTCTATGGCCCCCGAAAAGAGAACCCCTGGTTTTAGCTGCAGGATTTTGTTTTGAACCATCGCTGCTGACACTTTGTACAGTGCAGTGTAAACCCTGTGCATCCAGCCAGCCTCTCCATGTGATGAATAGAAAGATGAAACCAAAAGACATATCCAAAAAATAAACAACATGAGCCTATTATATCCTACATTTAAAACATTTTTAAAAACTACAGCTGTATTATTAGACCTGTAGAGATTTATTTTTATAAGCTATTCAAATCTTGTGATATTTTTGTTATCATTAATAATTAAATGTTTCAGTGTAAAACATTAAACCCTTGTATAATTTTGAAAATACAACCTGAGGAACAACATAGCGGTTTGCTGCATACAACAGTGTTAAGATGTTCCAATTCAACCCTACAACCCTACTCGTCTTTCAACAACTACTGTTGAGGTGCCATTGAGCAGGGTACTGAATGATTCAGAAATTAGAAAAGAACGTGATTAACAACTGCTAGCATGTAGCATCCAGGAATCCCTCACCTTGCTCGGGGTGCTCAGACTGGAGGCAGACGACGTCTTGGGAAGGAGGCCGAGACGTTGGAGGTACGTCTGCAGGTTCCTGCTGAGCTCCACCTCCACCGGCTTCACCCTCTGGTCTACTGGGTCCATTGCCTCAGCTACTGGCCTTTGGTAGAGAAAAAGAAGAAGGAAAGGTCCACATCACTGTATCACTGCACACAAGTATAGTCACTTAATTTGCTCAAAAAAAAAACTTTCAGTATAGAGATAACTTTTTACAATTATTACATTATGCGCTAAATTTATTACATTATTCAACTTTTTTTGTTAAGTTTATAATGTAATAATGTTATCATAACGTAATAACTTATTACCTTATGAGCAAAACTGTTATTATGTTATGCTCTCATGGTTTTATTGTGCTGATTATTACATCATGCGCTTTTATGATATTTAAATTATTACATTATGCGCAGTTATTATGTTATGAGTTGCTACACCTCCTAAGGATGCTTTCATCCATCCATCCATGACCTGTAACCTCTTAACTTATTCAGGATTCGCGGGTGGGCTGGAGCGATCCCAGCTGACATTTAGAGTCAACAATGAACCTGCATGTCTTTGGACTGTGGGAGGACGCCGGAGAACCCGGAGAAAACCCACGCTGACACGGGGAGAACATGCAAACTCTACACAGAAGGGCCCCAAGCCACAGGGAATTGTGGGACATCTATCTCCTTTCCTTTGGTAAAGGATAGTCCACTGTCCACTATGCTAATATAATGAGATAAGAAAGAAAGCACTGAAGCACCTTTCCTCAGTATTTAGAGAATTCAACCAGCTCTTATCATGGCTGCTACTTAAATACCTCCGGGTCATTTCACGCAGCAAAAAAGAGGGGTAGGGTGTTTCTTTAAGTTTAAAATAAGTCTGTCATTATTTTGTCTAACTTGCATTAGACTAATCTGAGAGCTAACTGGCCTAACACCAGTCTAAAATATCTGTAGTGAAATCCCTTAAAACAGTTCTTGGACCACGGTGGGACAACAGGACATCTCCACAGATCTCACTAGCCCGGAGCTACTGATGGGTAAACTGGGTAAACATCTGACCTGCTGTCGGCGTCGTAGACGGCTCCCTTCTGCTGTGGCCTATAGGGAACCCTCCTCAGTTTGGATAACTCCTTGGACAGAACCTGCTGAGTGGTGTCATCTTCCCAGGTCAAACCTACAGACAGGAACACAGAGAACCTTTAGAACCACATCATAACATAGAGGAATTCTATTGTTTCTTCTTGGAGGCAGGTCTCAGACTGAGAAGAACAAACTCGTACTTGAGCTGTGAGTCACACTGCAGTGACTTACTCAAAAAGTGAGTTTTAAGGCATGATAGAAGTTCAGATGAAATGCAGTTAAGTACGGGCTAGAAAGAAGGACGAGAAATTGCTGAACATGCTGTAATTTCCCTAAACTCATTAGGTCACTCATTAGCAGAGGAGACAAGGCAACGGCAGCGTGTCCTCAGAGACTCAGAGAGCGACTGGATGTTCCAGTGACGAAACAGAAACCCATTTCTCCTCTCATCCTCCCGACACAATATGGTTTTTATCACTAACACTTGCATGCAGCAAATACTGATACAGTTAAATGGCTAATACTCATACATCAAACTTTGTGCATCAATTGTCCTTATTTGATATAAGTTATCATATTCACTGACAAAAAAAATATTTGTCTTCTCTGTTAAACACTATGCACTATGGGACAAACCGATGAGCAGTTTGGGCATCTGTGTCCCTTTTCTTCTGGGTAACATTTTTATTACCTAGTTGTCAAACTGTCTCAGCACCAATGTCAGTCAGACACTACTGTGCATTTACTGGCAAATGAAGAATATAAGCATCAGTGACAAAAAATCTCTTCTGCATTTCAGCGAGTGTGCAAAAGGACAAGTTTGATGAGCTGCTTGGGCATTCACGTCTGTTTCTTCTGCTTAACATGCATCCAAACACAGCTTTCTGGCATCCGAACAGAGGAGCAGGCGCCAGCACCAGATGGGGTAGCGGAACGAAATGTTACCGGAAATATGGCTGTGCCGGGCAAGGCACAACATGAACCGAGAGGCATTTGGCAGATGAGCGATGACGTTCCTGAAAGATTCAAGTTATACAGACTGCCGCTCCAGATGTGATGCCACGAGATGTGGGTCCGACACGGAGGACGCACACTTAAAAAGGAGAACGGGAACACCACCGCTGTCAGATGTAAAGCCTGTATCTTGAGGACAATCCACAAACATGAAGATGACAACGAGCTGCAGTTGAACCAGTATCTTTAAAACCAAGTTGAACACAGTTGTTGACAGAATTAATATAAGTGATATAGTATTAGGTGTCCTGTCCTGTATCTAGTGTTATATGCCACTGTGTGAATATTTCAATTTGTGACATTCAAGAACTGCAGATGTGAATTAATATATTTATACATCAATAAAGTAAGAGCACACATACTAGAAGCAGTCTTAATTGATGTGATGGAGTTACAAGATTACACAACTCACAGCAGTCATGTGTGTTTGCACAATAGTTGTTTTGTGGAGATTTTAGAGTGAAACTATAATGACAGAATGGAACATTCTACTTAAAGGACCCGTGTGCAGCATTTAAGGGGATTTATTGGCAGAAATTGAATATAATGATTAAGAAGTATGTTTTCTTTAGTGTTTAATCAACTGATAATAAGAATCGTTGTGTTTCTGTTACCTTAGAATGAGCCATTTATATCTACATATGGAGCGGGTCCTCTTCACAGAGCCGGCCTTCATGTTTCTACCAACCCGGTATCATGCCAAAGCGTGTAATAGACCCGCCTGTCCACCAGAGGACAGCGTGTCAGTGTCACGTTTTGCCTCACAGAGACGTGAATATTACACACCTGTATTAATGTGCAGTACCAGCAGGGGGCGGACTTAGGTTTAGGCAAGAAAACCACTTAGTAGGTTTAAGGGAAAACGTCATGGTTAGGGTTAAAATAAGTTCTCCTTCACGCTTGGCACACGGGAGAAGTTTCAGTTGGTTGCAATCTGCAACAACACTGCTAGATGCCGCCAGATCACTGCTCATTAAGGTGTGTTCAGATCGAATACAATGATCAAATGTAAGCTTATCCCGACCCGAGGCTTTAAAAATCAGGAGGAAAAAGGAGAGAGACTGGAGAAGGATAACAGAAAGAAGTGGAGTTCTGAGTTCACTCAAAGTTTACGCTGTCGCATAAACACACACAGACACCCTACAAGCACGTCCAATATTCTCTCTTTTTTAGCTCTGTTTTTGGTATCTACCAACTCCTGAGGTAAATATCTGTCTCTTTAGCTGCTAAGTGCTCCACTATGTTCACCAGCTAGTCTCTAACTGTGTCTGTCTGCTGTTTGCTGCTGAGCAGGTAGTGGACAGTGACTTTTTACAGCTTTTTCTCTGAAAACAACGCCATGAGTGAGGATGTAACGAAATTTAGCAGTCGATACCAATACCAGTGAATTTCCACGATTCTCGATACCCAATTTGATACCACAGTAAAAAACAAAACAATAAACACTTAGAGCTATTGTTAGGAAGTTAAACAGATCATAATTCTCTCTCTAATATCTATCTAAACATCTCCTTCCAACACCTGGATTTATTCAAGTTTCTCACCAAAAACTACATTTTACAATTACATTACATTTGAACACATCATGATAATGTTATAATTTTCCTTTGCCTAATTCTCATTTTTACTGAAGAGAGCATGATCACATCATATCCAAACTGAATGCAACCTCTGTTAACGTTAGCCGTTAGCTCCGCAGGACTGTAATGCACACCGGCAGCAGGAAAAAAATAGGGTACGTCCCCTGGACGCGTCAATAGTAGGGATGTCAATAATTAACGGTTTAACCGTTAACCGACATTAAGAATTTTAACAGATTAACGCTATTTGTTAAACTGTTAAAAGAAATATTAATAATTAATTGAAAAGCTGAGCAAAACTCAGAGGAGTGGCTCGTCACTTTAAGGAGAAAAGCTGGTCCACCTTAAGAGAGTCTGAGCCGGTGTTGCAAGATACAGGAAGTTGGCTCCGGTCTGGAGCGGAGGAGTTGTAGCCTCGTAGCATTTATTCACGACAAATAAACTGTACACATACTGTCTGCTACACCTACGGTCACAGCTATAACGCCACCGACAACCCCACACTCACTCGCGATACTCGCTAAAGTTACGCCGTGCTGACAGACCGCACAAAGCCTCCAGCAGCGCTACAGCTGCTAACGTAGCACAAACACACACACACCTTTTGTCGGAAAATCGCTAAAGTTACGCCGGGCGACAGAGTATCGCTATGGCAGGCAGACACACAGCTGACAACCTGCTAAACTAAACTAAACTAAATGATGTGGTGGTTGTGGACCTTTACTGGGAAAGTGGCTGCATGTCCGCGTCACTACACGCAGCAGCATGACTACTAACGCTCCTGCTAACGGCTGAACTGGGGACTCAGTTGTTTGTAGCTGGCACACCGCTACATGAGACGCACTAATCTTGTCGGTTAGCGATTATTAACCGTTATCGGTTATTTAATTTTTTTTCAATATTAGCATCCCTCGTCAATAGTGAGTTTACTGCGTCCATTTCGAATTTTAGATGCTGTTAGCTTCGAGGTCCCCGGTACCTGCGGTGCTGTAGAAAAATGAGTACTGTCATATTTTCAGATTTTTGGCATCAACTTGGTACCTAAGTATTCGTTCTTCTGACATCCCTAGTAATGAGAGCGATACCGATACCAGTATCCGGTATCAGGTCCGATACTGTGCTCATGTACTCGTACTCGCAAAACAGCTCTGATACAACGGCACCGATACCACTTTACGGTGGTGCGCTCGATCCCGCTAGGCCGGGATCCCACCTCAGCCGGCGCGCACTGGCCCTCACTTTTATTGCGCCATGGTGTTTTGCTTGCACCCTCTGACTCGCGCGTGCGTTAGACTCCCTGGTCCGTGTTTCAAGACGGGTCGGATGGGTTGCCGACATGGTTTAGGGGTTCAGTCCTGGTTAAAATCTGACTGAAACCTTTGTTGCCCATCTCTCATCTCTCTCTACTATCGCATAAGAAGGCATAAAATGACCCCAAAATAACAAAATAAGTAAAGAAATGGTTAATGACTTTTCCCATCTAACTCTCGTCTCTTCAACCTCCACAATGCTAAACTCAGTCTATTTTAGTTCTGGGGTAGAGTAGCGTGTCAGTGTTTGATAGAATTTCATAGAATCGGAGTCCTCCTGAATGAGACACTGCCGACATCTCATTATACTGATGGTCGACCAACAGCAACACATTTTACTAACAACTGTATCTACACTTCTGCACTAATTAAATCAGCTCCACTCATTAGAGACCATTTCAGCGCACGGACACCTTCTTTAGACCCCTGCGAAATGAATTACGACCCCAACTGCCACGAATCAGGCACAAGCTTCTCTTTAACAGCTGCACAGTGTGTCAGGCCAGCTTTCGCCATCAAAGAGCCATAAAACGGAGCCTTTAATGGCAGCCGCGGAGGCTGAGAAAACGGGCGTTAGCGGCGGGTGAACAGACGGCATCTGACACGACAGGTTAATAAACGTTGGAGCCCCCGCCAGGATATTCAGAGCGACTCTATGCTTCTCACACACTGAACCCACCACAGAAATGTGGGCAGGAGGCTGCCGGCCAGTCAAGGTATAGGAGGCAAAAGGCGCTTTGAGTGAGATGCTTCCACATTTGAATAGCTCACTAAATGAGACTGGTGCAAAATGGATGAGGATGTATTCAGGACCAAAGATGACACTTTTATCCAGAACCACCAACAGCCCATGAGCTTCAGTTCCTACAGTGGATGGACAAAAATGCAAGCAGACAACAGTGAGGAGGTCAGAGGTCAGAGCGTCCATTCCTTTACAGAGAATCAAAAAACTGTTTCGGAAAAGCTCCCTCCCCCCGATATAGTAGTTTTCTGTTCTACCTTTTTCCACATTCTGACTAACTTATGCATGTGTGCTCGACCACCACCGATGGCCGTATTCACTAAGAGTCACAGTAGCTACAACCGTGGGCAAAAACAGAACAGGCAAAGCTTTCATCAGTTAAGCGCTTGATGCTAATCTAATTTCCAAAACCTGAAGCGCAACCACATGCACTGCAGCGTCACTTAGCAAGGTGGGAGCAGATCAAGGTTTCCAGCAGGTAAAAAGTTTTGTCCAACAAGTCCCTACACCTTAACAACAAAACAAGTTGTTTATCTAAGTCCTCTAAAACGACCCACAGAGTATGATCATTCCAAAAAGAACTCATACCAGATGTCAGATACTTGTGTTTGTTTTTCATCTTGTCTTTATGTGTTTGCATAAAATGGGGCACTAACTGCTAACCTTCTGCTGCTGGAGGGATATCTTGTCAGGCCAGAGCAAAAGATGCACAGCTCATTAATACAGGAAGTGCGCCAATCAGAATGTACAAAGCTGCATCATGGGGGGGAGGATTGGGATTTCTAGTTTAGAGGTTTTGGTCTATTTTAAAAATGGTCTTATCAGCCATTATAGGTATATGTTCCCCTTTGTGGTCAGTTATTGACTTTTTCAAATGTTATTCTTCAATGTTTTAAGCACCACAAACAAAAATCTAGTGATGGCGAGATGAAGCTTCATGAAGCATTGAAGCGCTCCAGCAAATTGGTTCGCAAAAGGGTTCATTTCACGAGGATTCATCTGGGCTTCATGTGCACCCGAAACTACATGCACAAATAGTGCAAAACAGGCAGCTATATTACAGGTGTGACTAGGGATGCACCGATACCACTTTACAGCAGCGCGACGTTAACCTCTCGTCACCATCTATCGGGTCTTCAGGCTCCACCTCCCCGACGATGCGGGCGAGACAGGCCGGTGGTACGCCTGGCCCGCTGGGCATTGCACCGCAGGGTTTTGCTTGCACCCTCCGACTCGTGCGTGCGTTAGACTCGTGTTTCAAGACCGGTCGGGTGAGTTTTCGTCAACGCCACAGACCCCTGGTGCTTTTTACGTGGGCCGTTGCCCGACACGGTTGGGGCGCACTGAGGACAGTCGCACCGGGAGCAGGGAGCCCCGTCATGATGCGGAGAGGTCCGGGCGGGGAGCGCTGTAAAACTGCGGCCGCGAGCCACCTTCACCCCGAGCCTTTCCAACCTAGAGCCGGTCGTGGCGCACCGCCTCGTTTGCGGGACTCCCAAGCCAGCTGTTAATGAGGGTCTTTTGGCACAGAGAAGTACTGGTATCGGTACTCAGTATTGGTACTCGGTATCGGTACTCGGTATCGGCGAGTACCCAAATGTAAGTACTTGTACTTGTACTCGTACTCGGTCTGAAAAAAAGTGGTAACGGTAAATCCCTAGGTGTGACTATACTGTACGTAACTACTATGTAACTAAAGGAAAATAAGAAAGGGGAGACTTCATTTGTTTTTATTCAGGAATAATAGTTTCTCAACTCTTTCGGCTTCGGGCACCTTCAGTTACGTTGTTGGTCTAAGACGATACGAGCCTTGATTCGCCCTTCACAGAAAACTTCCTGGATTACTCGACACACGCTCCCGAAGCCTCAGCACAGCACATAACATCAGAACAAAAATCTAGTCACCGTTATTGTATTCAGGTGAAGGCAGAAACCTCAAAACCTGGACAAATAAAACCCAAACTATCTGCATGTCTTTCGGTGGAACAGTTTTAGTAAATCAATCACTGTTGCAGAGGAGCCACACAGACACCTAATAATATCAAAATACTGCTGTAAAGACCCTCAAAGGTTGCAACAGGGAGGTCAAGTAGGGTCTCAATGTTGTGTGTGAACTGAATAGGAGCGTTGTCGCTGTGGGCTAATAGCAGCTCTGACCTTGGCTTTTCAAATGGCTTCACATCTGCGGGGTCTTTAGTTTGCTGTGAGAGTGGGACGATGCTCCAGTGTGTGTGTGTTAACGTGTGTGTGGGCGGGTGGAGGAGGGTGACTGCAATCGCAGCAACAGCTGTTTGAAAATTGTAAGCTATTAGAGCCTGTATGGCTAAATCTGGCACATTTACATGATGGACTCAAGTGATCATGTTAATTAATGCGCAATGGCCCTTCTTGAATAAAATAAACATAACACATGGATATGTTGAAGGATAATTCTGTTTTATTACAACTCGGGTCTTATTTTTTGTAGTTTTGGCCATCAACAATAATAACCACGGGGTCAATCGATACAAATATTTAATCGTGATTAATCACATGATGGCCCGTAGTTAATCACGATTAATCGCAAATTAATCGCACTTTTATCTGTTCAAAATGTACATTAAAGGGAGATTAGTCAAGTATTTAATACTCTTATCAACATGGGAGTGGACAAATATGCTGCTTTATGCAAACATATGTATATATTTATTATTGGAAATCAATTAACAACA